>CM060844.1:34335000-34647500 GCA_030762175.1 Metallyticus violacea
AAGAAATTTTTGATAATATCGCTTAATCTGTTAAACTACCTAATCACATGTTGCTTATTATAAAATATCGTACTTCAGGAAAGCTAATTTTAGATTGGATGAATGGATGGATGCTCTGAGGTAGAGGAGGAAACTTCACGGCTGGCAGTTTGTGTCTACGCCACTTACCCATACCCGCAGTGAAATTTTCGGAGCTGCTAGAGCTGCAATCCCGAGCCACTCTTGAACGATAGCGGAGAAAGCCGAAGATTGTTTGATTTCCACAGATACAGCTAGATAATAAAGCTTTCAAGAGTAACGGCATGATAGCTCAGACGGTTAGCGTGTCATGCTATATTTGTAAAGGTAGTGGTATCGAATCCTCACGTCCTGATGCTTTTTTATTTCAGTCGGTTAAAGGGGATTTGCCACCATTACAACGATTTACTCTCTAACATAGTACCACGCTCACAATGCGCTATAAATTGATATTTACGATTTTTTTCCCCCTGATGGAACCAAAGGAGATTTGCCACCATTACAGTGATTTACGCGCCCATATCAATTTATATTACGAAAAGGAGGCGAGCGTAGGCCGTCAGGTCTTGTGTGTGTGTGTATATATATATATATATATATATATATATATATATATATAAATGAATGAGAATTCCAATAAGACAACCGGTGGTAAAACGTAAAAAATTCAGTTTTGTAATAAGGAATAACATATTGCAGCCAAAAAGTTACGGAGGACAACGCATAGGTCACATTACGTTTAAAAAAATAATACATGCAACATTTACACTGTTACAAGCGGAGTAAGAACAAGGAAGTGAGAAGTGAAGTGTTGCGTAAAACTTTCGCGTCTCTTGTGGAAAAAGAGAGCAATTCGTACATCTATGACTGTGAAATGAAAACAATTACTTGCAGATTATGTAGTCATGAAGCAACTTGGGAGTTTCCCTTGTTGTTCGGGACTGAGGAGTTCGTTTCTCTCCGCTGTCGTTTGGGACTGCAGCTCTAGCAGCTCTGAGAATTTCACTACGGTTATGGGTAAGTGGGCACCTCCGGGAGTAAGGAATGAGGTGAGGACGACACCGGGCGGCCAGGGTCTACGGGAGGTGATTGAGTGGACGCAGATGGAGTCCCTAATACGTTTCAAGATAGAACACCCCAAAGCCGGGAAGGGAACTACCTCAGAGGGTCCGCTTCCATTCCAGACGCAGGGGGCAGAAACGTTCCAAAAGCACATGTCATTGTTACCCCAAGCAGCACTGGTACTTTTCGACCCTACAACAGAACCAACGGAATTAAATTATATGAAATTGGAGAGCGGAAATTGCATGTCAGGTAAATATACATCCCAACATTCCGGTAGTGACTAGGGGGGAAAAAAAACCCTAAGGCCTTGATGGCCAGTCCAACCGGAATTGAACCCAGTTAGTACCTGAGCCACCCCGGTCAAGTACTAACTGGGTTATCTAGTATTATTTTCCTAGTTATCTCACAGAACTATCAACCTAAGGGAACATATCACCTCAGTTTGTTTTTACTGAATATCTCAACTTGAGAGGGACACGTAATAAAATTGTTTGAATATGTTGCTTATATTTACCTTCATCGGCCACTAAAGAGTTAATTGCTCTTTTGGCCTTAACGATGTTCTCCCTTGAAGCTGGAACTACAACACCCTTGTTTCTCAGCACAGAGAGCCATCCTCTGGGCCATGTGCTCCATACCTGTAGGTGAAAAGAACCAAATACAGTGCGCATTAACCAAAAGTTTACTGCACATCTGTTACAGAATGGCTAGTGTAGAAGCGATGGCTTTGACGCTTTGACATTTTTCCATTTTTTATTTTTTTTTTTTAAAAATACATTTACTTCTGTTATAAATAATCTTCAGGGCTATAAAATTGGTGCAGTGAATTTCCAATTATTGGCTAACTTTTTAAATTCTGGAAAAAGAGATATCTAGGAGCTATGTTTGGGAATAGGATAGTTGAAGAGTCAATTCGAAGCTCTATTCTTGCACTTTTACCACTTGCGAGTGGTTCTCTTGCATCAGCTTTGGAGTTTTTCTTTGATGTCATCTTTCACACGGTAAACAAACTATAGGATAATAGATTTATTGCTGTTACTGTCTAACGAATTACTCCTTGGAAATAAATAAAACATTATGTAGATATAAAAATGGATATCACCCTCCCAGTCGACAAAGCGTTCTATCATTTACTGTCCACTGTTTTATACCCTGGTAACCAAATATCCCGATCAGCTTTCTAGCCAACTGAGCAATCTAAAGACTGCTTTTTGTCTTCTCTTGGTAGCAGAATCTGAAATTTTAAAGAAGAGCAGAAAAGTGACGTTCGTTTTTTGAACACGAGAGATTCACCTTCGCCTATCTGTTGTTCATGACGGACACTACGCGTTACATGCTCAAGAGATTTCGAGACAAATTTGCGTTAGTGCAAAAAAAATTCGAGTCCAGGACACGTCCATAGCGCCATTACTCATGCAGTTATGCGCGGCGGGATGGGGTGCTTTTTCCGGAAAAACTGATGTATCACAATGGAAGAAGTTATGGTGAATCCATACACGCCATTGTCAAAGATCAAGTTGCACGCAGTAGGTTCAGCATCAAGAAGAACAAAAGGCTCACTAAATTTTGTTGATAAATATCACACAGAAATCAATGTAAAGTGTGTCACTAATCCTTCTTATAGTCCAGCATGTCTTTGGAAACTGACGCTTCATGGGACAGATGATTGCGTCCAAAGGAACTAAAACGCTATATTTATGGCCAGCTAGAAAAGTGGACATATGGGGAAAAAGTAATCCTAACTGTTAAACAATATGACTATCTTGGAATAAGATTTGACTTGAGTGGAAACTGGAATAAACACAAAGGGAACCAGGTCTCTGAGGTACTGAGATCTCTGGCTCTAACATGTCAGTGAAAACATTAAAAACTATGTATGAAACAATGGTTAGGTCTTCACTGACATATGCAGGCGAGGTTTGGGGATGGGATAAAATGGACAGTCTAAATACATTACAATGTGATTTTTGGAAGCGAATTCAAGGGTGTGGAGGGGAACATCGAACTATGGTGTACCACTAGAAGTGGGATACTGGGAAGATGCAGTTCACAGCAAAGTAAATGTAACTGGCTAAGAACATTAGAGGACAACAAATGTCTCTGGGAGCAATATGCTATCAGCGCAAATTAAACAGCATGCAATATCCAAAATGACGACCGGCGGTTGTACAGCAAGAATTATCGAAACAATATTTAACAGAGAGGTAATGAAAATAGGTACAGCGCAGTGAAAAAGTCAAAAGACGCCTGTCTAAAATAAACCGGCATGCAGATGTCATCTCTGGACCTGCAGAGCGAAATTAAAAGTAGATGGGATAAAGAGACCTATATCATGGAGCTAGGCATGAAACAGAGGTCGGGAATAGCTTGGCTTAGACAGGCACTTACGTGCTGTTGACGAGGACGGCAGGAGGATTTTTCCCTTATGCTCGGAGCCGGGAGACTGGGTGCACATTTTGGTTTGAATACACAGACAGAAAATGCTTGGATAGATTTTTTCTCCGGGTCATTTTTGACTTCCAATAGGGTGAGGCTGGTATGTTGGGACTTAATTTGTATATTGTAAATTGACAAAAACCTGGACATTTTGTTAAATGAAATACGTAGTATTAGGTACAAGAAGTTTCTATAAACATTGTACATAAATAATAGGAAATTTTATATGAATATCAGAATTATTGTATGTATGTTGGTTTTTCTATTCGTTAAGCATTAAATTTCAGAAATGAAATGTTTTACAAAAGTATGGTCTTGCGGCTGTAATATGCAATATATGTATACTTAGTTTAACTGGAATAATAAATACTATTACTATTATCACTGTTTTGAGCAAGATCATCAAAATTATAAAAACGAGTAAAGGTATGTTATAAAACATGTTTGATCATTCTTTACTGAAAAGTTCTCATGTATCTACAATAAGTGTTATGTTTGATTTTTTCATCATTGTTTACTGTGCAGATTTCCAGCCACGTTTATACAATATTGATTATGAATTTTATCCATTCATCAATAACCTGTAGATCTGTGTTTATTGGAACCTTAAATACCGTTCCAGGCCCAGTAAGTGTGCTTGTATTTCATTGCCTTTAACACCTCTATGTCCTGGCACACAACCAATTGTTACTTTATTGTGTTTTGCCAACGTCATAAGGTTTTGTTTTCAGCTGGTCACATGCTCTGACTGTCAATGATATTGCATATATTATTTTTGAGGTAATCAGTTTGCAATGACAGTTTTAGAATTCCCCCATTTTTAACATACCTTTATGTGCGTGGCGAACGTTAAGATGCTGAAGAAATCTCCAGAATTGAGATCGCTGAGGATGCTGTGCATGGCTTCCTTCAGTTGGTCCATCTTTGGTCCATCCATAGACCCACTTGTATCCAATATAAATGTCACGTGCTTCCTCAGAGGGGGCAGATTTTCGGGCGCGAAAAAGTAAACAAGGTAGCCATCTTCGCCGACCTATAACTTTTACCAATCCTTCATACAGTGAATGTCACATGTATAAACTTAAACATAATACACACTGAATTAAGTCCAGTGGTGTCATCACATTTCTAAACTCTTGTTGTAACTTTCAATATTCACAGTGGTTACATTTCTTTGCACATAGTTTTGTTCAGAATGAAATTTCTTTTTCAAACACCACACTTATAAATAAAAATACACAAGGCCTGTAGAAACATTTCTGAAAGCTCAAGCCTAACACCTTTTTTTTGACATTTTTAAATGTTGCATTCTTTAAATTTGTCCTTCTAATTCTGGTTGCCACTCAATGCCTTCAATATTCAGTCGCAGAAAGTTATGTAGCCAAAATCTCTATGTTAATTGATTCAGAAGTACCTTTCTGTATTAGTTACGAAACTCCGGTTTGTATTCGTAAATATTTCAGTGCTACAAATGTATGTCTTATTATGTTTTAAGTTGTGAGTCTACTGGGTGGGCCACGGCAGCTGGTTGGTCGGCATTAACAACGGTAACTCCCGGCGATCGGATTTAATATCCGCGCAACTAATTTAAGTGCTCGCAATCACAATGAGACAGATCTCCCGCCCCCTTCACCACAAGGACACAAATTGAATAAACAATAGCTAATTTATATTCCTTAATGTCTCGTATATTGTAAATAGAATGAAGCATACTCTAGTATTAATATTTAACAAACTTGGTACATAAATTGAGAAGGGATATAGACGAATAAAAGTCTGATATCAATTGTATAATAACTTTCTTTAAATTAAATCCCGATTATGTAAGAAAATACCTTGTAAAGAGCAAGTGTTTGAAAAATATGACGTAACTTGGTGCTGTTGCCCTTTGAGCCTCCGGCGTGAGAGACGAGATAACACAATAGAACAGTGCACCTGACGAGAACGGCCTATAATAATACGCTTTGTCGGTCCTGGTGGTGTAGTGGTTACCATACTTGCCTCCTACACCCAAGATCGCGGGTTCGAACCCGGCCAGGACCGATGGATTTTTTCGGGCGTAAAAATCCTAAGTATGGCTTCCTTCGGAAGGGAAGTAAAGCCGTGGGTCCCATGTCGTACATTTACGGCACGTTAAAGAACCTCAGGCCTGAAAGAGAGGCCTCTGAGCAAAATTTGTCGGCCGTTTCACGCCCCGAGTTGAATGGGACGCTGATGACCTGAGATGTTAAAGAGCGTCCATAAATAAATCAATCAAAAAAAAAAAAAAACAATACGCTTTTGTGTTTTAAAGAAGCTACTAATCTGATAGGGACAGTGAGGAGACGGTACGCAGATGGAAATATTTAGCATAGCGTGGAGGCGTTTTTAAACGCTCACTTATGGAAAGCCAGGATTTTAAAATAGTGAATTTTAGCGCCTTAGATGAGTTTTGACTCGCCAATTACAGCCTTAGATTTTAAACGACGGGAATCCTTGAGCTCTGTCATGTAACCCCGTCGACCACTTGGGAACATGTCGGTCCTGCTGATGTAGTGGTAACCATACTTGCCTTTTAAGTTCAAGATGGCGGGTACAATCTCGGTCAGGATCGATGGACTTTTTTCGGGCGTAAAAATCCTAAGTATGGTCTCCTTCGGAAGGCAAGTAAAGTTAAAGTTTATTGTAGCAGTGTCTACATAAGTTCCTGGCGATATTGTTCATACATGTACGTGACCTCAATCATCCCTAAACTTGTGTGTATACAGGGTTTCTTATTTATGATAAATATAATTTAAACAAGAACAATCAATTTAATTATTGAGAGAGAAGTTTGAAATGAACGTTGATTACATTTTATATTTCACCACCTTACCCTCATTTTGTATCGGTCCTGGTGGTGTAGTGGTAACTATACTTGCCTCCTACCCCCAAGATCGCGAGTTCAAACCCGATCAGGATCGATGGATTTTTTTGGGCGTAAAAATCCTAAGTCTGGCTTCTTTCGGAAGGGAAGTAAAGCCGTAGGTCCCGTGTTGTAGATTTACGGCACACAAAAGAACCTCATGTCTGAAAAAAAGAGGCCACTGAGCAAAATTTGTCGGCCGTTTTACGTCCTGATTGGAATGGGACGGTGATGACCTGAGATGTTAAACAGCGTCCATAAATAATATATATATATATATATATATATATATATATATATATAAAAACCTCATTTTGAAATTTCAAATGACACACTTATTTTTTCTTACAATTCAAAGAATTTGTAAATGTTATAATCAGACTTCGAAAGTTAACCTATTTATTTTGGTTAAAATAGGCAGGCAAAGAGGTACTTATAATTCTGAAAATAGGCAGTAATATAATAAAATAGGGTGTTATTCTATATTTTAAAGCCGATAATACACATTTATGACCGCCCCTCGTACATTTTGTTTTTTTTTATAGGGCATACATAATTGGGAAAAAATTATTACCAAAATACAAAATTACATTAAATGATTAGTACTGTTCGTAGTTTTATTCTGTCCTAATTGAAACATCAATAACAGCAGCCAGGTTGTCATTTAATTACTCGAAAAAAAAAAGATGTATTAACAATGGCATTCTCTTTAAAGTAAAGTTGCTATTTTATATTTCAAAATGTGGATAAGGGAGAGAAACCTTAAAATTTAATAAACATTGGTTTTAAACTTTCCCCTTAACATCTAATTTGATGTGATTTTTAAAAAATTAAATTTATGTTAAATAGATTATTATTTGCTGGGATGTTTCGAAATGAAAATCCTGTGTATTTTACTTCTCTATAAATATATTCACTGTAAGAAAACAAAACGTTAAGGGAATAATGAAAAAGTAAATCCTACAAGGTAATAAGAGTTATTGCAACATAGTTGTATATTTATAAAAATATATAAATAATAATTTTTATTATAATATGCATTGAAATGTTCTAAAGTTTTCTAAATACTAATTTTGTCATATTATTCTACGTTCAAAAATGTACTTTTATTACTATTATTCAGAAAGGCAATATATAATGTAATTAAATTAACAATAATTAGGAAAGCAGAAAAGGATAAAAAAACCTAAGAAAAAGTCACAGATTAGTGATAGCTATATTTTTAACTGCTTGGGTTCTTCTATGGCATATATATAAAACACAACAAGCAATACATTCGTATTACTTCTTCTGTTATGAGATTAAATGTGACGCAATATCCTTTGAAGACGAGCAAGGCGGTGTTCCTTGGAAAATTGTCATTAAATCAACGCATACTTTTTACATTGCAATATTTAGTTTAAGAATTTGTTCAATCTCTGCAAACCACTTGTTTACAGCCTCCGTGATCTCATATTCTGATGAAATGTTAGAGCATCACTGGAGAAGTCGATCCTGGTGGTACAGTGGTAACCATACTTGCCTTCTAAACCCAAGATCGCGGGTTCACACCCGGCTAGACCGATGGATTTTTTCGGGTGTAAAAATCCTAAGTATGGCTTCCTTCGGAAGGAAAGTAAAACCGTGGGTCCCGTGTAGTACATTTACGGCACGAAAAAGAACCTCAAGCAGCCTGAAAGAAGAGGCCTCTGAGCAAAATTTGTAGGCCGTTTCACGCCCTGAATAGAATGGGACGCTGATGACCTGTGATGTTATAGCGTCCATAAATAAAACAAAACAAACAAATCACTGGAGAAAATGCATCAGTTTTCAAGAAAAATATAATAAAAGTGAGTAACAAGTAGATAAATTAAAAATGGAACAAGAGAGGGGCTGATACACAAAAATAGAAGGCATTTCTCAAGATTTGATTTTAAAAGAATCGAGAATATTTTAACATATTGAACATTCTAAATATTTCAAAGTCATAATGCAACAAATTTAAAGAATAATATGAGGAAACATTTTGAATGGAGACTGCCTAAGAAATAGACGGGTTCGAATAGAACTGCGAAAATACTGACCAAAATTTGTGAAGGGTTTGACGTCCTGTCTACGTCGTAACGAACGATAAACTGTCCCTTGACGCCGTTGAAATCCATCTCGGTCTGCTCTGCTGGCGATGGTGCCCATCTTACTACAGCACTTCGGGAAGTAGGCCGCTCGATGATTACCAGCGATTTCTTGGGCTCTGCTGAAGCAAACTAAGCTTACCTTTACTCGTCAGCGATTCATGCACACACCGCGATTGAGTCACAAACACGAATTCATTAACCTAAACAGTATTGGCCATTAGAGTGAGTATTTGTAAGAAACACTTGCATAGGGAAGGGAGTTTGACAGCGTAAAGCGAAACTTCTATACCTCCATCTCTGTTTTTGCGTCTCGCCCCCCTCCCCTAGGCAGGTTTCTTAGCTCAATTAAGAACAGTGCACTTATGCCATTTTGAAATACGAGTGGTTGAGGTGAAAGTTATTAATTTCCACCCAATATAAATTATAATCAACATATTACTTAATTTTGTGTAACTTATCTATTTTAATTATTATTGCAGTGTCATTTTTATTTCTTGTACATGGCTTGATGCGTTGTGTGTATGGTGTTATTTTCTCCTCATACCAGAGAGCAGAAATGCCCTAACAGCCATAAAAACTGACTTGGAAATTTGGGACAGGGAAGCCTGTTGCCTATTGTAAACAGTATTCTTATATATGAGGAGAGGTCCATAAGTTTCTAGCCTAAACATTTTCTAGATTTGATAAAGACAAAGATTATATTTCACTTTTCAATATACTCTTTATTCAATACCCTTCTCATATCTTTGAATTAACACTTCAATAGCACGTTGAAAGAACCAGCGAAGTCGGAAAGGTGCCTGTTTTTGCTCTACGATTTTGCAACATGAGATTTAAACGAAGGTCAAATAGTAACAATTAAAGTTCGATTTTACCAGTTTGTTGCAAAGTAATAAACATGGTGTCAATTTGTAATATTATATTTATAAACGTTCCTAATATATGTGCGTTTATCTTCAGAATAAATCATGTTCGTACCCCATATATTTTCATGGTTATACCTTCACAAAGATAAAAAAAGGATATTTTTTGCAACTGTTATAAATTGAAGAAATACCATAACTTTTGAAAAATTAATGACTTTTATAAACTTTTTTTTAAATGTACCTCTTAATAAGCTGATATTTTTGACGAAACACAAGGCTGTTGTACAAAATAGTTTAAAGACAGAATGCATATAGTTAATATATGCAGATATCCTGAAACTTTTGCTAGGTTCTGTACAGTAGATTTTCTAATGCCGCTCTGATGGCCATTATTTCCACATAAAATTTTTTAGCATTCACTCCCAAATGTGTTTATTGAATAAATTCTTCACAGTATATTCCAAAGCGTGTTTCTCCGTTTTTAAAAGATCCATCTGTATTGGGAATTATCAAATATATAAAATATGTCCGTATGTACTTTTGTGTTGTTTTAAGATGCACCATTCACACTCTAGGTAAATTTATATAGAATATGGTGACAGGCCCCTGAAATAATTTTAATAAAACATTGAAAATTATTCTCTAGATTTCATCCTGCTGCAATTATAATTAATTTTGTCAACTACTGACTACAAAACATGCATACGAGTTTTTTTTTTTTTATAATTGACAAAAACCTTCCACTGCAATGTTTTACTTATATATTTATTTGTTTATTTAATAGTGTTTAACGCTCGGTTTTGCTACTAAGGCACCACAGGCGGTGGACACTGATGATATATGAGATGAAATGATGTATTGAGAAAGGATATTTTTTAAGGAACCGTTACAGGCCTAAGTTTAGGGTACCTCCCCGGCATTTGCCATTTATGAGGACTGAGGAATACCTGGAAAAAGTCTCAATCAGGAAAGTCGGTCCTGGTGGAATTCGAACCCCAGACCTCCCGCTCACGAGTCCGCGCCTTAACGACCTCGGCCACTCGTTGCGTTTTTTTTTTTACTTATATGAAAACTAATATATATATATATATATATTTATATATATATATATATTCTTTTTAGAAGGGACCTATCATTGATAACTCATACAAAGTTTGAGAAAGTGGATTTAGACCAGATTAAACTGAATGACATGGCCTACCAGATATATTTACATTTTAAAAGGCAAAGTATCTTGAAAAAATCTCGCTAAATACCATGAAAGCTAAGATTTGATACATCAAATGATTTGACATTTAGAATAAATTAAACTCGGGAAGAGAGAGATGGAGAGAGAGAGGGAGGGAAAAGCGGGGGAAGGAAAAGAAACTGGGATAAATTTATAATTTTATGCAGCTGATGTGGTATAATTGAATTGTCAGTAATAGAAATGTTTGACATTTGGCAACGCTAGAAGAAAAAAAAAACCAGAATATTAATGTTTAAAATCCTTGTAAAGAGAGTGAAAAAAAAAAAAAAGACTTTACCAAAAGAGATTTTAAATACGTTAATAAATGAGTTATCTATTGCCTTTTCAAGGTTAATTATACCTGACCAGAAACTTGGAAAGATATTGTCTAATTACAAAAACATGTCACAATTTAAGAGCGAGTTTGTACCTTTACACATGAAGGAACACACCTTCATGGTGAGAAGGAATCGCGTTCAAAGTGTCCAATGCTGAAACCTGCAAAGTGGTGATGTCTGCGGACTCCTGTATGCGCACAACCACGCTGAGGTCTCTAACTATCTTGCCAGGGTTTATGCTGATCACGTGACTGTATGCAGATAGTTTTCTCACTAGTAGTTCTTCGTATGTCAGGTTAAACACCACTTTCTCGGTAGGCCGCACGTTCACAGATACTAAGAATCGGTTCGATTCTCTGGCGCTGCAAATCGTCATAATCTTTAAACATTATTTGACGTATAGATAAGAGCGTTGCATAAATTGTTTGTTTTTAAATTTCTAATAAAACAGCTTGTCTTAATTTAAAATAAATATAGTAACAGTGGGTGTATCTTTGTTGTTATAAAATTCTATATACACATTACAAATATATTTTAAGCATAGGTCGTAGACAGTACATGCTTAAGTATGATACACAATTAGAACGAGGAACAAATAATAATAAAAATAACAACAAAACAAGAACAATAATAATAATAATAATAATAATAATAATAATAATAATAATAATAATAATAATAATAATAATAAATACATTTTTTAAAAATGGCAAAAGCGGCATTTACAGATAGGTATATAAATGGAAACATATTACATATTATTTAGATTATGTATTGATTTCTATCTATAAAATAAATTGCTTATATCTTCACGCACTTTGGTTAGGAAAATGTTCATATTTAACTAATTAGTGTGGTTCCAGCATGCCAGTCAACCTCTAATTGCCTGAAAAAGTTATCTGTAAACAGCGTTTTCCTCAGGTGTTCCCAGAGGGCAAATTCGGCCAGAATGTGTACCCATTCCTCGTCCCCTCCACAAAATGGGCAGATTCTCCTACCAGAACTATCCGTTATTTTTTAGCCTTTCAACTTCCTAGTCTAAACCAAAGCATTCCTGATCTTGCCTCCCTCCCTAGAACAAGCATATATCTTTACCCCAAGTTAGTTTAATTTCATTCGATATGCTCAAGAAGATTTTCGTGTTACATTCTGCCTCGATTTCCTGTCTGCTGATAACCTCTAGTCTTTTTCTAACCTTCCATACGTTTTTATTATTTGCATTGCCTCGTTGCCATATTGAACCCAGGCCAATTACTTTGAGTCCTCCTTGCACCTCCGCAGCCCAAAACGTTGATGTTATATTTTGCATCTGGTGTCTATAGCATTTAACGTGAAGTGTGGACTGGTCTCCCTGCCTTAGTCTAAGTCAACATTTCACCGTACTTGTTTTACTGTTAACTGTATCTTCATAGCAATCCACCTCCCTTATGATCCCACAGTTTGACGTTCCTTTGGAGAGCCCAAGAACCGTTTTCCAAAAATGGACTTGAACTTTATGTACATGTTCAGCTCTCCCCCATATTTCACTTCCATATAACAGAATATCATAGCACTGTACATCCTCTCTAGTTTATCTACTGAAATATCTGGAACACGAGTCAAAACACGTAGTAGCTCGTTTAGTTGACCTCTGCTTTATAATTAATAATAGACAAGTGCTTATTCCATTTCCCACTCATATTAAAGGTTACTCCCAAATAATATTTTTTAACATTTTGTATTTCTTGTCCACTGAAGTGCCATTTTTATCTCTGCAGTACCCATAGCCATTTATAAAAGTTATTGTTTTGGTGTTGTAAATATTTATTACAATACCCCATTTCAGGCAATTATCTTCTAGGATGTGAATGTCTTTCTGGAAACCATCTCTTGTTAGAGATAAAAGAATTAGATCATCGGCATACAAAAGTACAGGAATGCATGTACTGCCCATATCAGGGGTGTTCATTTCCTCCGCTAACAGGGCATCCGAGATATTATCTATAAATAATATCAATAATGGAGATGGAATACATTCATGTCGAACTCCTCTGCTGGGCGATCTAGTGTTTTCTGAGGTAATATGTTCGTTTTAAAGATGCTAATAGATATAAACTTAAAAAGAAAAGATGGTAAATTATACATCGTATTTGTTAATTTTAAAATAGCCTTTTAACATGTTCAGAGAGATGTTCTGTAGTTAAAACTGTCAGAAAGAGGTATGCAATAAAATGATAAAAGCTGTGATGCAGATATACAACGATATGAAACTTGGTGTTAAGACTTAATCTTAATCAATCATACAGAAGCTTGCAGTATACTTTACCCACCACAGATAATAGTGACACACCCCTGTAAAATTAATATAAATGAACTATATTTAGACTCTTGCCTCAGCATCCTAAGTGAGAATCATTTGTAAACAGCTCTTGAGAGCAAATGCTGAAAGCTAAGCAAAGGATGCTTGGAAGCCCTTCAAAATAACAGAAATGAATGAAAAAGATGAAAGAAGAGATGCAGGATGAGATTAAAAATAGAAACAGAAAACTACAATGAGCAGAAGAAGAAAGAAAATCAGAAAGAATGGTGACAAGGAAAACTAGGGCGGAGAACACAAGAATAAGAAGAAAGACAGAGGAGGATAAAAACTAAGAAAGAAGAAGACGGGGAAAAAGAAAGGAGAGCAATGCAGAAGAAGACTGAGAAGAAGAAGGAGGCAGGAGAAACACGGGGAAGAAGACGGAATAAAAGAAATGAGAAAATAAGGAAGAAAACTGAGGAGGATGAGAAGAAAGACGAGGAAGAAGATTGGAAAAGGAGGTAGGAAAGAGGCGGATAAGAAGAATGTGAAAGAAGGAGGAAATTGGCTAAGGAAAGCCAGGAAGTTTGATGATAAAGAGAAAGACATAAAGAAATAAATGAGAAAGGAAAAAGATAAAGTAGAAGCAGACAGAAGGAAGGAGAATACAAAGAAAACAGAAAGAGAAAAAAGAGGAAGAAGACTGAGAAGGAGATTGAGGAAGGAAGACAAGGAACAAGATTATGAAAGAAGAAGAGAGGAAATTGGAGATGAAGAATGGGAAAGAGGAAGAGGACAGAGAAAAATAAAAACAGCAAAGAGGAGAAAACTAAGAGAAATTTTAGAAAGAAAAACGATGAAGAGAAAGGCTAAAATATGTAAGGGAGGAGAAAGATAAGGCATAAGCAAAGAGGAGGAAGAGGAGGTAAATAAATGGTAGAAAAGTAGAATATGAGGAAAGATGAGGAAGAAGAGCAAGGAAGTAGGAGAAGGAAAGCAAAGAAAAATATAAAAAGCAGAGAGGCAAAGAAGAACACGAATTAAAAGAAAAATAAAAAGAAGAGGGATGACTGGAACAAGGTACAGAGAAAAAAAGAGAAACGAGGTGATTAGGACGATGAGAATGAAGGAAGAAGAGGATGAAAAGGAAGATTATGCTGAAAAACCAAGAATAAGAAAGAGCGAAAAAGATGTCAGCAACAAGTTTAGAGAAAAAAGGAAAAGCTGAAAAACAAAGAATAAGAAAAGAGCGAAGAAGATATCAGCAGGAGAAAAAAAAAAAAAGAAGAAAGTGTAAGGGCTGTCTGTGTAAAATAAACATAGTATATCCCATTTATACATCTAAGCTAAAACTGCTTTATGCCTCTCACTTTCCAAAATACAAAGACCCACTGCATACTCACCTTAAGTGAACGTGTGCTGCTGTTATTCCTTGTAGCACTGCTTCCCTGTATTGTGTTTTCGCTCTTTCTTTCTCTTTCACTGTTGCCTCATACAGCTTTCCCTCTATATCCCTTGGTAGTGCAAGATAACAACATTTCTTAGCAGTAAAGCACAGAACTTAAATATTAAACATGAAATAAAAACAAAACAAAACATATTTTGTATTAAAATAGAACACGAACATGGTGTGGACTCATTTATGCATTTAATTTTAATAAAAATAAATAAAATAATACTAGTGAAACAAATTAAACCAAACTAAATTAATAATGGATTTCATTTAACAAAGTAAATGGTCTAGAGCAGCGTTTCTCGAACAGTGGTTTGAAAACCTAGGTGATCCACGAAATATTAATGTTCCTTTACTGAATATTGATACCGTCCTTGGCACCCTTTCAATGAGAAGGGATTGATAAGAATATATGTATTACTTCATTTCAGTTAGATGTAAGTAAAGGGTTCTTGTAAGTGTGGAAATGCCACGAAAGCCAGAAATTCTTGCTCGGACGGCAAAGGGACTGTTTTGGCAGACTATGGAGTAAACGCCTTTCTTTATATTCTGGGTAAAAGAATGCTACCCCCTTCAGGTGGCACGCTAGTGGAGGTAATGCTGTAACACCTGCAGCTCCGTTACAGGTTTTGACCTGCAACGGACCTGGCTGTCGAAATCGAACTGAAGACGAATCACGGAGCAGATACTGCCAGAAAATTGGACTAGGAAATAGTAGCGAAACCCCGTGATGTTCCCCGATAGCCTATAGGGATGTCTAAATCCACTTATCATGTGGTCAAGCGAGCCTAGCCTTGGGAACCCGACTTGGAAATCATCTTATGCACTTGAAAGGGAATCTTCAGCGTTTCTTCGAGGCAGTCAGAGCAAGAGCAGCCAAAGCGGTTCCAACATCATTACGCCGAGACTCCATCTTTAATCTTCATGTCAGAATATTCTATGTACATAAAACTATTATTTGTCAACCGTTATAGTTACTGCGGTCCAACGAGAAACGCCCTGGTACGCACTTGTTGGTTCGATAAACGACGTCAACTGGGACATAACAAGGTATTTTCTCTTATCAAACACATTGCCTTAAATTCCCCTCACTCAACCCGGCACAGTCAAGTTACAAAAACCAGCAACAATCCTGAAGATCGACAAGAAGAGTTATATGGTGGGGGGCAACAACGGCGTCGAATCAAACTCCCATCACAATTTCTCCCGCCACCTAAACTCTTACGTTATTTATTATTCAATATTTAGATACAAATAACGAATTTGGAGAAAACTAAAGAGGATAAAAAGCTACGTTGTGTATTTAGTGAGATAAAGTAAATTAAACTAGTATTGAAAGCGACTGTTTGTTCTAGAGGGAGCTTTCAAATAGATATGCCGAAAGCATGCGCAGAGCAGAACACTTAAATCATCATAGTTTGATGGAACAGCGTGCATCTTCCTGCAGCGCATTTCTTGGACAATCAAAGAAGGCCATGAAAGTATTGATAACTTTCATAACAACTTATTTCTGCCAAATATTCTAAATTATTTAAAAAGTAAAGAAACAGTTTTAAAAAAATAGAATCAGAACTCAGAATACAAATTACTTCTATTGAGTGATTTTAAATGAAATACAGCATCATCTATTTCAATCAGAAATTATAATTAACTAGCAATGTTGTGCTACCGTATATTTATTGGGTATTATTAATGTAAATGTTTTATGAATTTTGTATACTTTTAAAATGTTGTTATGATTATTAATACTGTTTGAGAATACACTAAAATAAAAAGATAAACATTGAAAACATTTACATTTATTTGGATAAATTTCAAAATCAGCAACTTTAAAAATGTATCATTATAGGTTGCAAATTGAGAAGCGTTTTTTCAAAACTCGACAAATTTATCGAGATAGAACTATACATTAAACGACATTTCACCTTCCACGTGTACTGTGAATTAAATTTAAGCAAAAGTCGACAAATACCATGTATAGAAGCAGACCAATTCATGGGGTTTTAGCAAAAACCGATATCTGCAATCTGAGAGTTAAAGCGAAAGTCGACAAATGCAATAAGTTCTTTACTTTCATTTCATACCGGGCAGTTGGTAATAATAGAAGTGCGCGGAGATTATGCTATGTCACTCGTTATTGCAATAATGTTTCTTCTTTTATTGGATACTTATGATCCTGCAATCAGCCTCCATTGTCGTCAACATATTCCCGGACTACTTTTAGAGAAGTTATCAATGGTGACGTCTTGATTGTAAGGAGAAATATTTAAATTAAACCAGAATTGATGGTGATTCCAGTGACTCTGAAAGTGGTGTACGGGTAAAAGAACGTTGAGGTGGCAGAAGGTCTAGAAAATATAAGGATACGCCCTTCAAACTATGCTCTTTATCAACAATAACCTACTCTATAAAATTTTTAAACTATAATTTCTGACTGATACATGCTCCACTTGTAAGCTTGGTCTCATGAAAATAAAACCAGAGAAATATCTGAAGAAGAAGAAGAAGAAGAAGAAGAAGAAGAAGAAGAAGAAAAGGAATTGAGAACTAGTCACAGATGCCTAATTTCGTGCAAATCAGTTTTATAGAATAATCAAAGGAGAAAATGTAGGTGTCATTAAGACTGCCTTCGATATGCAGCAAAACCAACCACTTCCAAAACTGTCAGATTTCTATGCTAGGCAAACATGATTATAAAATCTCTACATCATGACATGCTTAAAAAAAAACATTACTTTCCATACCTGGTTGAAAACAAAAGTCTTCAAGAGGATACAAATAACTTGCGTCGGTTTTGCTGAACTTTATTTTTTATTTACTTAGCGTTCTTGTAAAAGAGTTCAAGATTCAAGAATATTCTTCATGTCTCTTCAGTCTGTGGACATAGCTACTGGACTCCAGACTGAGTCTTTGGTAGATTGAGAAATAATACAGAAAAAAAGAAAGAATCTTGTATCATGGCACCTTAAAAGAATACAGGACCCTGAAAGTACTCAATGATGACTGGGAAATTAAAAACCTAAAGGATAGTGCACAGAAAGTATTAAATTGCAAATTAATAGTCAGCATGTCATCTCATTCAAGAAAGTAAAGAGCAATGTCAATTTTTCAGTGAAAGCACACACTTCGGAGATTCAGGAGAAAACCATATCATTCAGCACTACAATAGTTGCTCAAAATTCCCACCATTGGCATCGATGCACTTCTGAGTACTTTGAACTACTGATTGAGCAACGTTTGCGAAAGTGTCCCCAGCATTGCAGCACATGCCGTTTCAATTTCTTCCCGAAGTGCTGCCAGTGTAGCTGGTTTTCCAACAACAATCTCGGTTTTCCATTACCTTTAAAAATTGCTTTCCGCTGTTTCTTGGCTCCATTTTAATGTAACAATGCTAGCATAACGTAATGAGAGTCACATCTGTTTACAGAACATCATACTACAAATTACTGTTGTTTTTTTTTGTCCAACTTTGAAATATATTAAATAGATATCTACTGTGAAAGTGTGTATACATTTTTTTGGTACCCGCGGTATTATTAGCAAAGAAAATAACGACTTTTCTGCACTCTTAAAGTATTTTGAAGAACCAGACGATACAGCTGAATTCTACAAAGATACTATAGGAGACAAACAAATCTATTCATGTAAAGATGTGAGGCAGTATGTTCATTATTGCATGAATAACACTATGATTGTAGCTAGGGTAGATTAATGTCTTATATGAATGATTAAGGATGATTAAATAATTGCATGGTCATATATTATCCATTTGGAGTTGAATTTTTGTTAATTATGTTTATTCTCAATAAAGTTAACAAAATTAAATTCAAAAACATAAATGTTTAGTGTGTAATAAGTAATAATGTAGGCCAATAATAAAATATAAAACTTATTTATGCACAGGAATAATAATAAGAAATAAACAACTACATATAAATTTAAAAAATAAACAAAACTGTAACACATAATTATAACAACTTTTACGTATATACACCAAACATTTATCGAATTTTGAAAAAAAAAATCTTAATACATCGTTCTATAATCCTCCACAGTGAAAGTTTTGTTGCAATATATCTTACTAAGGTGTTTTATTTAAAACAGTAAGATCTAATACTGGAGAAATGTTTAATTAAAATTTTCTAACGATTTTCCTGAAAAATGCAATATTTTGCATTTGTCTAGTTTTGAAAAAACGCTCAATTCATGTTTTTAAACTTTTGAGTTGAATATTAGGGGTCCGCAACAGCGAAAGATCTTTGAAGGAGGTCCGCATCAAGTATGTTGAGAACGGCTGATCTGCAATGAAAAACGCCCAAAGACTCTTGTGCTGTTTTTGAGAAAAGTTGTACACGTGATTTGTTGTTGATGTATGAAGTAGCGTCAAAATATTGATTCCTACATTAGATTTCCATACGAAGTGAGTTCCAACATTTTCCAACCTGGTTAACTTTTTGAGATGGCAGACATAAAGCAACGATGCCATTTTTTTCACCTCTGTAAAACGTTCTCTTACTCTCTTCGTCATCATTAAATGCTAATTAATTTATTTAAATGAGATTTTTCTTCAGTTTGAACACGTAAAGGTGCCAACTGTGAGTTATGGGGTGGGTAATTTTCTGTTCAATCACATTCGTTTGCAAAACATTAGGCGAACACTACACCAATTTCCCTCGCTTCGTCTCCTTTATGGGTCGTGCAGTTTGTATACGAATGAAAGCGATTTTCAGCATTTCTTGGAAGTCAATCAACACGATTTCTGGGAAAATTTCAAAATAATGTTGTTTTTATCTTCTTGATGAACTAATTGACCTTGCATTTTCTTGGTGGCGTTTTGTCTTATTTGTGCCATTCCATGGATTTCTATTTTGTAAAAAGGGTCATAATATAAAACCATGGTTTCATTCTATGTGGCAATGTTTTCCACTATTTCTTTCTGATTACTAGGGCCCGGATTCCTAGGTTTTAAACTATTATGTTCCTTGCTAGCTAACTGTGTTATTTTAACGTAATTATCCGTTTCTTTATTACGGGAATCACATAGTTGAATCTTATGAACCTTAAAAATTAAATAGGACGCTGAAACCTAAAAATGGCTAAAACTGTCGTTTAAAACAATGGAATTTAAATTATTGTAAAATATTAAGATTAAATTTAATAATATTTACGATAAATTACTTTTAAAACATTGGCCAATAATGTGAATCTTGATGAACTTCAGAAACAAATCATTGCATGGAATGAGTTTTTTTCAGGTTTTCCGCAGTCCTCATAAATGCCAAATGTCGGGGAGATACCTGAACTTAGGCCTGGAACGTTTTATTCATTAAAAAAATCCTTTCCCAATATATAATTTCATCTCATGTATCATCAGTGTCCACCGCCTCAGTAGTGAAAACGGGCGTTAAACGCCGTTAAAAAAAAAGCCTTACTCTTATATTGGGTGCGTTTATGCAGAACTTACATTTTGAATCCTGAAATAAACGCCTTCTCTGGAAGCAGCGTGCTGAAGAATATCTCTTGCGAGAAGTTGGCAGGATTAGCGATCTTGCTAGTGATGGTAGTCTTTGCATATCTATAGCTGATATCCGACACTACTTGAAGATTGTAGACCTGGGGTTTCGTCACTCGGATGTCCTGCAAAACGAAATGAAAGCGATATTTAAATAACCATGTGAATGTTTAAATTGGCCTAGTGGCCCTTGACCTAAGACTCTGTTATTGGGCATGTTAATTAGCAGTCAAGGCTAAAATAGAACACTGGAGAAAGACTGCAACAAACAAGAAAAACTGAACTGCTCCGTTTCACGCACAAATACATCTAGTGCATACGGCATTCTTTTGTTTATATAACACGCATGCTATTCTTAGGTTTTAAAACATTTGACAATCGACACGTAGTAACCGTTAAACTAACATTGAATTTTTTTAAAAAACGAGCAATACGAATTTCATGATTTTTACGAATGTAATAATTGTATAATGAGTTTTGTGCCCAATTTTTGTATACGAGAATTATAAAAGAACATTGATAAAATAAATTTAATATTCATATCAATTTTCTAATGAATTATTCTGAAGTGAATGCTTTCTCTTACTATAATTATGAAGTCATGTATCGATGGATATTATTTAGTTCGTTTGTCTATTGATATTAAAGATATTTCGGAAACTTTAATATTAGCATATAATTCAGAGCACATTAGTATTATCATATCAACTTATTAATTTTTAATAAATCTGCATTAATGTATTGTACAATGAAGATGCTTTCAGCAATAAATAAATTAATTGTTTCCTTAATATTATTGTAATAAAATATTCAGTTGATAAGTCTTTTAGCAATTAAAACAATATTTTGATGTAATTGTTACTATGATGATTTTATCTTCGAGTGTCATAATGTATCATTTTTTCGATGATTTTGACCAACAACAAAGGCTGATAATACTGCTAGTATACAAACATTTGTTTGTTTTTTTTTACCCAGATAACATTTATGATACAAGTGTTAAACATTATATTTTATTGTAACAGAATGTTTATGAAGTGAGACAGGAGACAGTCGAGCAATCCTGGGACTAAAATAAAATCACTTTTTACGCAGGTAAGAAACTATAATAACTTATCTTTAAAGCGTGCAAATTTCTGGAGTTCCAGTCCCGAGGGACAGCGGAGAGAGCCGAACAGGTGCCTGCCCAACGCATGAAGGAGCGGGACCAGAGCCGCAACCAAAATGAAAAGGTCATCCGCTTGTAACAGTGCAATGTTGCATGTATTATTTTTTTGTTTACATAAAGTAATCTTTGCATTGTCTTCCGTAACTTTCTGACTACAAAATGTTGTTCCTTATTACAAAACTGAGCTTTTCAGGATATTTTATTGGAATTCGCAATTAATTTACACACACACAAAAACCTTGACGCTAACATCGGGTAAATCCTAGAAACCGGTTTGCTACGGCGAGCTACGGCCTGACGGCCTATGCTCGGCTCCTTTTCGTAAATATAAATTGATAGGAGACTGTGTGCTACTAAGTAGGTGGGTAAATCATTTAAATGCTGACAAATCTTCTTTGACTGCAGCAGAAAAAAAAATCGTAAATATAAATTTATAGCAGTTTGTCTCCTTTAACTCCAGCGGATAAAAAAAGCTTCAAAACATTAAGATTCGAACACACTACCTTCAAGTTATTAGTTCAACACTCTAACCATCTGGGCAAACAGGCTGCTGCTTTGAAAGCTTACTATTTCTGTGAAAGTCACTACCTTCGGCTTTCTCCGCTGCCGCTCGGAACTGGAGCTCCAGATATCTGCACGTATTAAGAATAAATCTATAGTATGTATTTGGGCATGTGCAATGATGGGATCAGCTGTTATCGATTTTTCAGCCTAATGTGATTTCAGGGTTTCCAAAATGGTTACTGATAGAAATAAATCTTAGAAACAAATTTATGTTATATTATTAATTATTAAATTTAATGTAAAATTAAAAATGTATTATATAATTTGTAAATTCTTAATTAGATGAATAATAACTATATATACTGTATTAAAAGTAGTTATTTATATAAATAGTTTATAATCTTGGTTATTGTGACACGAATGAATATTTAGCGTTTGAGCGGAAGTGAACGCGCTAAATTACACGAGTATTCAGAATGAAGATTACACACGTGTTGTATACAATGTTTTATGCTAATTTAGCATTGAAATATTTTTAAAAAGTATTAAAACTGTGCAAGAAGGTATGTTATAAAGTATCGCAAAGATATAACGTATCATTTTCATGGTTTCTTACTACTCGTTTCTATGACAATGTTATTTTGTTTTTGTTTTTAAGAATTCAAATGGAAATGGATGCTAATTCCACAATGTTTGATATTAAAAATACGGATATCACTCCAGAAGAAATTATAAAGAAAACTGTAGTAGTTGAGCCTTAGTTAAGTCCTCAAAAATCGAAAAGTGTATACGAAAAGGAATATGACAAGTTCTGTACATGGAGAAAAGAGAAACGTGTTAGTTCAACTAAGGAAAAATCTTATTGGCATGTTTTTCAGAGCTGGAAAATATATAACGTTTATTGATTATTAATATGGTAAATAATTCAAAATTTAGATTCTTAGATTTTTCATTTTTCCAGTCGAAGATCTGTACGCCTTCGACGCTCTAGTGTATGTATTCGAAAGTAAAAGCAATATAGTAAGGTTAAGGAAGCTTTTGTTATATAATAGAGATTACTAATGGTTCAAGATTAACGTTTTGAAACGAAATAATTTTTAATGTTATTAATTAATTGCATTTTCATTATTTCCAAGATTTATGATCATTAATAACTTCCATTGTTGTAGTTTCAAAACATTTATTTAATAAAATAATGCTCTGTTTGAATGTTGGTATGCTTGATAGGACGATTTTACCTTTTACTAACAGGTACATCGTTTGAAATTGTGTTATGAAGGCAGTGATGACTTCATGCAATACTAGTAGCTAGAATTAGGCTAATAGTGCACCATTTATAGCGTCATAAGAAGTGCATTTTAATGCTAGGATTTCATGTACAGAGTGTTAATGAATTATACTGAAATAATTTCAGAGAGTGTAGAGATGTCGTATATAAGCAATTTGAGATACATAACATATGACCATGACCTATCTGTTCAAATGTTGAAGCTATGACTATAAGTTTCAAAAGTGCCAGTGCGACACTGAGTAATGAAAATAACCCTCAAAAGCATAACACACGATAACGAAGGAAGGTTTCAGAATGTATCACTCTGGCGTCATGGTTATGTCATTAGCTTTGGAGTAAGGGGTAGTCTTTTGTTTTCGAGTTCGAATCTCATTCATTACTTTTTTATGTCGTTTTCTGACTAGGACTTAATAATGCAGATTTTAGCCACGTTGTAAGTTAATGTTTCAATTTATACACTTAAATCTTAACATATCAATTCATATAATTACAACTCTTGCTAACCAAAGTAGCATTATCGGTAACGTTATTGAGTTGAGTGTCGTATATTCAAAGATTACCTAAATTTCACTAAATTTCATTCATAATTCTTTAATATGCGAATCGCAGAACTTCATATTAAATAATAATAATAATAATAATAATAATAATAATAATAATAATAATAATAATAATAATAATAATGGCATGACAAAAATTGAACCCGCGGCCTGCTGAACATTAGATTTTGCGTTATAAGTTACGTCACACAAGCAGTTAAAGAACTCCCTCTAGAGTAGGCTACATAATGCAAGAAAACAGTTAATACATGATCAGTGCCGCACTGTTACATGATTAGTTCGAGATTTGAGGGATTTTTATGGCACTAAATCTTAAAAACGCTGATGGGCTGTGGAAAATCGATATTTTTTTAAAGATCTTCTAAACCAATTTTTCACCTCACCGGCTGTATGAGCATCTGATGCCAAAATGTTTAACACCATAAAATTGCGTTATGTTTAGTTGTGGACCATATTCTATTTCCTATCTCAAATTGCCTAAATATAACTTTCTACACTCTCTGAGATTATTTCGGTATAGTTCATTAACACCTGTGTGTGTGTGTCTGAATATTTACAAAAGCCACCAAGGGTGGCCGAGGTCTGGGGTTCGAATCCCGCCAGGACCGTCCTCCCTGAGTGAGGTTTTTTCCAGGTTTTCCTCAGTCCTCATAAATAGCAAATGCCGGGGAAGTACCCTAAACTTAGACCTGGAACATTTCCTTCCTTAAACAAATCTTTCCCAATATATCATTTCATCTTATGTATCATCAGTGTCCACCGCCTGTGGTGCCTTAGTAGTAAAAACGGGCATTAAACACTACTCAAAAAAAAAGAAAAAAGAATATTTACAAAATCATTTTGTAGTTGGCCTTGTGTTACCGTTTGAGTTGCTGAAAAGGTGAATTTAATATGAAAAAAAAGTAGTGTAGCACATAAAATAATTAACATAGAGTGAAAGTAGAGGTCAATTAGTTACAACAAAGTAGGAAGGTGTGGAAGAGAAAGAGTCTCAAGAGCTAAAGACAACGTCTATTTGATAAGCTACTGTTGGACCCCTATAAAAACTGTTTGGATTGCGAAAGGTACTAACCTTGAATTAATGTAAATGACACAGAGGGTTACAGGATTTAGAGATGGGTCGAAAATCTAGAGAACCTTTAAAGGAACTACGCCTGCCATTTCCATTGAAGAAAAACCGATTAAACGGGGCCAGGATATGCAGAAGTAGAAATGTTGTGTACTGCAGGAAAGGTGTTTCTCTAATGACACTCAGTATCCACAATTGTATCAGATTATAACGCATTCAAACATTCAGATAGGTGTTCTCGGGGTGTTTTTCTTATTACAGTGTTGATTCTTTGGTCTCCTGTGAACGGGAAGAAGTAATACATCACGAAGGGGTTGTTTTTAGTACTGGCTGCCAAGCAGTTGAGGAAATTCATGCAAGCTTCTGGTATGGAAGATTTGTATTGACCAGAGAACTCTCCGCTGATAGAGGATCTAGATAAGTATTGAGACAGCAAATAATGAATACTCATAGAAACGTTATTCTCCCTGAAAATGTATGCAGCGTTCCATCCTCTGTAACTACTCCTGGAAGTATCCACGCCACTCAGTTTCCGGCACTGCACTCCTCGTATGCTAACCGCTTCTTAAAATCGGTGACCTCGAGGTCGGTTCTTCACAGTAGGGAACAGAAAGAAATCGCATGTTGCCAGCTCGGGACTATAGGATGGATGAATCATTAGTTTTGCCTCCGATCTTTGCAGAAACTCCATTGTTACATTACCGGTGTGATCTGATGCATTGTCATGGTGCAACAAATACCCTTAGTCCTGTCGGTCCTGGAGGTGTAGTGGTAACCATACTTGCCTCCTAAACGCGGGTTCGATCCCGGCCAGGACTAACGCATTTTTTTCGGGCGTAAAAATCCTAAGTGTGACTTCCTTCGGAAGGAAAGTAAAGCCGTGGGTCCCGTGTCGTAATTTTATAGCACGAAAAAGAACCTCAAGCCTGAAAGAGAGGCTTCTGAGCAAAATTTGTCGGCCGTTTCACGTCCTGAATTGAATGAGACGCTGATGATCTGAGATGTTAAAGAGCGTCCGTAAGTAAAACAAATTAACAAAAATCATTTTTAAGGCTTTACATGGAAGGCACTACTACTCTTGATAATTATTTCCCTTGTGATTTAAATGCCGCACTAATCTTTGCAGATTGACAGATATAAACATTTTAAAAAGTAATTTTGTCCAGGACCCTCTAATTTTCAGCTATGGATTTCTTTATAGTGCAGTAAACTCATCATCAGGCACATAGAGCTTTTAAGTCCTTCCTGGAGGGCTTGCACTCGAGATTTTTAACATCCAGAAAAATCGATCGATCTCGGCTGGGTTTAAACCCGCGAACCCTGGGGTCCATAGCACAGCGTTCAAATAAAATATATTGCTATTATAATTACACAGTTAAGACATTATTACAAAAAGCGTTTGCAAAATTTTTAATTTTTCAGGAGAAAAAAAACAGCCCTTATAAATTAATAACATTCAAATAAAATAATATATTATTTCTTCAGAATGTAAGAATTAGATATTTGATAAACATATTTACATTTTATTACAGATCTGTAAATAATTGTTGAATCTGAATGTGTGAGATATGGGCTATTTAGGCATTAAGATATGAAAATGAAAATTGTTATACAAATGGTGCAATAAAAATATTGTATCACAAAATTATTAAATGAACAAGAAATTTCACCACTAATTAATAGCATTATTCTCCACTGCTGTTATCTGATCCATCAATGCATACAACATGTGTACTTGAAGTATCACCTTGTGAATCTGTTTGAAGATCTTCAAAGCATTCACGGCTTCCTGGAGACACTTTTTTTCAGGTCCTCCATTTTCAACTGTTAAATCTTCAAAGGTACATTGTAAAGAGAATAAAACGGTAGTTTTTTAGGTGTTGATGCCCTTCAATCGATATTCAATGGTCTCCATGACTCTGAATAACTATTTCTTATTCGATATGTGGAGATTTTCTGTGAATTCTTGACATGCTCAACATTGTTTTTGCTTCAGTTGACATGTAGAAGACGGAAAAAAAATTGAGTGCTGAAAATACAGAGCTTTCAGAATATGCCATTATCACTAGCACTAGGTTTTGTGCCACAGCCGGCCGTGCCTATACTCTGGTGCAACCACATCTCGTCTGAAAAGAACACAAGCTGTGGGTCGATAATCTTTCAGTCACTAATGAAAGAAACCACTCACAATAACGCACACATGCTATGGGATCACTTTCTCGTAGATAATGAAAGCATGCACCCTTGTAAAGTTTGATCTGTAACAACTTAGTTGCTGTATATGCAGAAGACCATAAAACTCCAACTTGTTGGGCTCAGTAGTGATTTTGTTAGGGACGTTTAAGATTTGCGCTAATTTCGTCTAATTTGTCTTCTGTTAAATTGTACCTTTTCGCGTGTGTTTTTGTTTTAAACCGAAATAGTAATATCACATTTATTCACAACATCGTGAATTGCAGTTCTGGATGGAGGCAGTTGCCCAGGGAACCTCCGAATAAATTCTTCACGAACCAAAAAAATTTTATTTGTGTTTATAGTAACATTTACACACAAAAAATGCGTTATTCTGAAGTCTTCGCGAACTGTAGACTAGTGACTGCTCGGAAGTTCAAGGACAGGCAGGCTGGCGGCCGAGATGGGTAGGGGAGCCGGCCTTGGCCAAGACACAATATCATGTGCCAGCGATAAGGATATATTCTGGAAACCCAGTATTTAACACCGGAACAACTCAAATCAGCTTAAAAGGGGAATTTTCGTTGGAAACGATAATGACAAAGGCTCTTGAGTTTTTCTGAAAGCTAACGCGCTTGTAAGCGTAATTTCTGGGGTACAGACATTTCAAACAGTTACTCATTTTCTCTAAAAAAAAGTGTCAAGGGCATTATTTTGTAATAATGTAATTTTTAATGTAAGCATTTGCAGAACGTATGGAAGTTATTTTGCATTATTATTGTTTCAATTGCTTGTAAATAACACAATGAGAACTAATTGTTCCGTTTGTTCCACGGCCGTAGTCCAGCGTTTGCGCTTCTCATTCGGCGGGCCGGGTTCGATTTCTGGATGGGACTAAGTTTTTTTACAAGGTAGTCCATCCATTTATAAAGTAAATGCTTGGAAAACTTAGGTTACAAAGTCCCCTGAGCTCATTCGGCCAAATTATCATCTGTCATCTTTCATCTGGCACAAGAGGTCTTAAGGTCGAGGTACCATAACCATAAAAAAAGTTCCATTTAAAGTTTTTTTTTCTGATTGTGATTTGAAATTCAACGAATCAACAATTGTAATAGTAAAGTTCAGGTGATTTATTTTACGCTTTCTGACAGTCAAGAAGGAATCACTATTTAGAACCGAGTTCTGCCGACAGTACACGAATGTGAGCGTTTACCGACCTCGTTTGATGTCAAACCAGCTACAAGTGAGGAAGAACAGGGTTCTATCTGCTTAACCTGAGCCGTAACTGGTGATTAGCTTTATTTTGTTATTCACATTAATAATGCAGTCTGTAAAAGTTGTTTCTGCGTTAGTGTCCTCTGTAAGCAGCCCTACACGTCTGCGAGTTAGTGTGAGAAAGGCACCAATGGCAGTGTTTTAGTTCAAAATCGGCAAAACTAAAATAAACGGTACCTATAAGCTAACTTAGAGCAAAGGGAATAAAAGCATTCCGTTTAGCGCGAGTGATTAATAATCCTAAAATAATTGCGCGCGTGGTAAAAACTATATGAAGTAACATTCTTCCATATTATTCCATATCTGATGCAAAAGAATGCTAGTAAAAAAGCAAGTTTTTTAATTGTTTTGTTAAAGAAGGAACCGGTGAACAGGTGCTACAATTATAGTTGCGGAATTTGTAATTACAAAAAATAATTATGTAAAAGAAAGAAAATTATTTTGATTTTACCAAGGATGAATATGCTAACGGTGTCATCAATATTTTTATTTTAAGCACTATATAGTGTTTAAAGTTAAGTTACATTTACTGTCTTCTCTTCTCATTTGGCACTACAGTCCGATGCGAGCCTTGGCCTGCCGCAGCGACCTCTGCTTCCTCTACCTCCGTCTTACGACTTCATTGATAGAGGACAGTATTGCAGGGAGCAAGTGATAGGTATGCCGACATCGCGCAGGTGGGCTATCACGCGGTTTTGTGATCGAAGAACGTCACTTCTCCATCAGGTAGCTCCCCAATTGCACTCACGAGGCTGGATGGAGCACCTTCCACAACTCCCTAACTTAGAAAAATTCCTAATCGAACCCGGGTCTCCCGGCCAGCAGTCAGAAACCTTACCCACTAGACCAAGGAGGTGGTCTAAAGTTAGCGTAAATAAATTATTACTGTTATTTATTAAGCCGTACTGTTAAAAGAAATTTACTGCACAGTTCATTAGCAAAATATCGACAGACTAGGTAAAACTTTTAATACCATTGAAGTTTCGTATTGGGTTATTGAAAAAGTTGGCAATTTTGCTGTACATGCCTTAAAAATGTATGTCTGCTGCTATCACAGTATTTTTATATTAATATTTAATTTTGTGGATGCCCAAAACGAAACACTCTGTATTTCTAAGTAGTACACAAGCGTTATTACGCATTTAATTAATATCTGCTGTGCTGTTATTGCTTACCTGTGATTTGAGAAGGGTTTCTAGCGGCGAAGGACTTCTTGTGCCGCTAGGAGCACGCAGGATCCATGTGTCGTCATTCTTAGAGGACGCGCCCTTCAGGGTCGCCAACAAGAACAGCTGAAGCAGCATGATGCGCACACTAGACTGCCACTTTGTCTTGTTGTTGTGATGCTGCATCATGGACCTAATTACGAAACCGCTTCTTCCCGCAGCTGTGCAAGTTGTGGAGTAAGAGAAACGGTCCGCCCGCCCACTATCGGTTTCACAAACATGGTTCCTGCCACAGTGGACCTACGACACCTTCCTCTTTCTGGACTCACCCGTCTGAAAGCAAAACAACGTCCACTCAAAAGAGATACACCTTGAGATGCATTCCATAAGTTTCCGGCCTAACCACGATAGAATAAAAATACAGGCACAAAATTTTCCATGTAATCTTCCTTTACTTCAATGCATTTCTCATGTCTCTGGATTAACATTTCAATCCCTCTAAAAGAAAAAGAAAAAAAAATATTATGCAGCTTTGTCTGTAAAATGTTAGAAAACAGCGTCCTTCCTCTGATTATTGTTCATGAATCTCTGCCCTCAAAGATCAGATTTCAGTTTTGATAACATGTAATAGACCCTCGGAGATGTATGATGGATGAGCTAACTCCTGGAAGCCATTGTATTCACAGCAGTCGTTTGGACGAAGTCTTCGATTCAGCATTCCAAAACTCTTTTTCTTAATGACACAGCGGAATTGATGCATTAGCTCAGCAGAGTACTCCCGAGTCATCGCTTTGTTTCTTTCAAGTCAATCATCAGAATTCTTCTGCAGTCCTAAAAGCTTGTCGCAATGATGTTCTTCGTCGACTGGTGTCCTTGAACTTTCATCCTTCTTCTACCACACCAATATCTCGCACACAATCTCTTTTTGGAACAAGGTTATAGTAGAGGATCCAAGTTTCATCTCCTGTGGTGATAGATTCTAATACTGCCCTCTTGTTACCGCGGTAAAGATTCAAAAACTTCTGACAACATACCACGTGCACTTGCATTCGAATTGCTGAAAAGATATGGGAGTATCTATCTTGCAATGTTGATGAAGAGGGAAAAGCATATTTGTTATCGAAAGCCCCCACCTTGCAGCTATTTCTTTTGTCTTCCCCATAAACACTGTCAAGGCATTGTTTAATATCTCTGGGTGAATTTTCTTCTTGAGTTAAACGTTTAATCATTGCTCTGAATTCAACTGTCAACATCATTCTGTATTATGAAACACGCCTGACTTAAATCAAGCTCTCCGAGCAAATTAATGGTATGATCGGAAAGAAAATAAAGGGCTTATCCTTCCAAAGCACGTGAATATCAAATAACATGAATTTCACACAAATCTATATCAGCCCAGAAACTTATGGATGGCATCTTGTAAACTGGATTTGCAAAACATCTAATATATATCTAAAGTTGTTTAACTCATTCTCCTAGATTATATAAAGAAACTGCTACACTTTAATTAATTTAAATATTGAAACAATACAGTGCCTTCGCAAGGTTTTGTGCCGTTAGAATGCGGCCCACGTAGCAGATGGAAGCATGTCATGTAGTAATGTAAAATGGCAACTCAAATGCATGATTTTTTTTTCATTTAACTATTTCACAATTATAATTAAAATAATCACATTAGAAAAGAGGTTGGAAATATTATTTTATACTGGTACACATTTACAACTTTTTGAAGGTTATATTCACACACTTTTGAATTTTCTACAGTTTTTTCTTTATACTCCCCTGTTTTACAATTTTGCGTTTCGTTCATATACACTTTATTTGTCAAGTTCTTCCATAGGTAAAAACAGCATAGAGTAGGTACCTATATTAATAGTTCTGTCTTTTACAGTTCCCCATTCAGAGCTAAAGAGGCCTCAGATGTATGTGCTGCAGAAGAATCTTGTTGGAAAAGTGTAGATTTACATTCAATATCGGATAATTATTCCAGGAACATTTATATGTTATCTCTGTACGAGGTTGTTTGATAAGTCTGGTAAATTTTCATGAAATGGTGGGAAATTTTGTTGAGCGGCGCCATTGTTGGTAAGAGAGATTCGTGTAACAGTTTTAGACACATTTGCAGTCAGAGGTATTGTTAAGTTCATTGTTGACATCTGTCTAAAGTGTTCAGTGTCACACGTTTCGTGGAAAACGGGGGAAGAAAAACGAGCTTGGTGCTGTTATTAAACAATTCCATTCAAAGAGTTGGAATGTAAATCAGATTAAAGCAGAATTGGATAGCATTTCTATGTGGAACAGGAACATCTTTCGTAAAAATCCCTTTCTAACTCTTCTACATATGTGTTTCGTAAGTAAAAATTATTTGTTCCAAACTGTACCTAAGATGTGGCATTTTTAACAAAATTAATAACTTTTTTATCACCTTAGTAACCGTTTAAAACAGCATGTCGGTTTGTACCAAAGCAACTATTTCAGACTGAGTTTCGCGAGAGAATACCCTTAGTTACAAAAACAGAAGAATAACACGTGCAAGCAGGCAGAAGGTTTATGCAGTTTTCTGATGGACTGAAAACCTTGCGATGACATACTGCAAATTACTCAAATTAAATTACAAGATAAAATTACAGCATTAATTTTCCGGTAAATACTGTGGTCATGTATTTTCCATCGTTTATTTTTCAAATAAAGAAAACCTGTTACCACTCTGTTTAATTTGTTTCCTTTCCTCTTGTTTCTCTGTAGAGAAATAATGAAAAGAAGGATAAAAAGAACCTTCTTTTTTGAAAATGGCATAGAATTTACCACTTTTGCACATTACGTTATTTTATGCGTTGCTTTATTTTTCCTTAACTTAAGAATGGGGAAAAGAAGAGACGATTGTATTAAATTAAATTGAATGTTGATTTTCAATCCATTAGTTTTAAGTAGTCTTGAGACCTTCGAACATTAAAATTGGAATTTTTTAAAAATTAGTTGCTTTCATTTATAACATTCCACGGGAATAGTCTTAAAATTTCTAACTTAGAAATTGTCAAGCTTAAACAATCATTTATTTAAATTCTTTTTAAATATCACGTCATGTAATTGGACTTAGAACTTTTGAAAATGTAAGGAGAAAAGGTTTAAAAGCAATTATTAATATACATTTGCCATATGATATTCAAAGCGATTGATCTTGGAACCTTGGAACATAAATTTTAAGCTTTAACAATTAATTTTACATAATATTCATTGTGATTAGTCATAGGAACTACCAGCATAGAACATTTAAGTTTAAAATTATTAATTAACATTTATTTTATACACAAATGTTATTAGTATTAGAACCTTGGAACGTAGAAGTTGTGAAGTTTACACAATATTCAATATATTTAGTCTTAAGTCTTTCACACTTATTTATTTACACATATGTTATATAATAATGAAATACACTCTTCAAATGTTTCAACATAGAAGATGTCAAGTTTAAACATTATTTCCTATTATGTTATGTAATATTCAAGACTTTGTAAAACAATCAAAAAAAGTACTATGCGTAATAATCTGTTTTCCCCTTCATTTTCTTCTGTGAAACTATTATTGTAATTTTACCTTGAACTTCTTGGTAATAGTCGTTCTTGTCTAAACGATTTTGAGCTTTACTTTTTCACCCCTTGATTTCTACCACTCTCTTAGATCCTTTCCTTTATCTGTATTGAGTTTCCTAAAGATATAAACCCATTTTTTTCATTGAATGAAAATGGAATGAAATGGGCTAATTATAATATTTTAAAATGTTAGAAAATTACATGACATACTGAGTTAAGTTAAAAACTGACGATATTAATAATAAAGAAAACAAATTTGTATATTAAAAATATATGCGCGCGATGGGAGCCATAATTGTTTACTGTGTTCGAATATTTCAATGTACCAGGGTAGGTCCATAAGTATCCGGTTTCGCCGATAAGGGTTATCGCCCTCACAAAATCATTATCTGATGTCATACCTTATCTGTTAAGTAAATAATAGCAGTTGTAACTGTGTTCAATTGTTCAGGTATAGTTGCATAAAGATGGCTATGTGTAGAAGATTGTGACATGTTCAAAATGGAGTGTCGAGCTGTTATTAAGTTCTTCAAAAAAGAAGGACTTACTCCAATGAAATTAAACAGCGATTGGACGGTGTATATGGGGAAGCCATGCCCTTCATATTCTACCGTAAAAGAATGGGCCAAACTTTTTCAAATGGATTGCGAAAGCATTGAAGACTAACAGCGTGTAGGTCGGTCCTTGGAGGTGCTCACTCCTGTAAACATAGCTCTTATGGAAGGAGAAATTATGGAAGACCGGCGGCTCAAAGTTGCAGAACTAGTAGCAAGGTTGGGGTTTTCTAAAACAACAGTCCTTCAAATTATTCATGTACATTTAAGCATGAATAAGGTTAGTGCAAGATGAGTGCCTAATCTTTCCTCAGTCTAAAAGAAACAAGTCATCTGTTGTCAGGCATTTTCGGTGCTCTGCTGTGGCAACGAGAGAGAAATTCTGCAAACCATTGTTACAAGAGATGAAACTATGGTCCTCTACTATGATTCCTTGTCCAAAAGAGAATCAATGAAGTGGCGTAACCTGGCGAAGCACCGCCTCTAAAGGCCAAGGTCACTCAGTCAACCAAGAAGGTCATGGCCACATTCTTTTGGGACTAGCCTCAAGGAAAGAAACACCACATTAAATGGGGAGTGTTATGCTGGCCTACTGCACAGACTACGTGCAGAATCAAAGAGAAAAGGCGAGGAAAGCTGAGTGATGGTGTGCGCCTTCTTCACGATAACGCACCTGTGCACACAGCTGTTGTTGCAAAGGAAGCTGTGAGGAAATGTGGCTTCAAGGGGATCAACCATCCACCCTACAGCCCAGATCTAGCTCCCAGTGACTAGTTGCTCTTCTCAAAACTCAAGAAGAACCTTCGAGGGAGGAAATTTAAATCTGACGAAGAAGTTATGGATGCTGTTTATCCCATTTTGCAGACATGACTTCTGACTATTTGGGGGGGGGGGGGGTTGAAACTTAATCAAAAACTGTGAGAAGTTTATTGCAATAAAGGGTAATTATATTGAACATTGAAATATAGTTTTTGTCTTTATCATATTTAGAAAACAGTTGGGCCGGAAACTTATGGACCTACCTTCGTATTGTTTGACGATGTGTAATCGCAACCCACAGAGCCTTTTGAAGTCTATTGGTGCTCGTAGAGGAAACCTCGATCTACCAATAAATAACTGAGTCAAAGTAGCGGGCAACTAATTGGTGAAAGTGGGTTTGTGAATACCGTTTCCGGACGAAAACCACCGTTATTTTGGGGGAGGGGACATATTTTGACCATGTGAAAGATTAATTGAAGACAAAATGACCAAGTAATTGCTCATTTACAAGAGTACAAATACGCCATCTCGCCATCGGACAATCTCAATGCAAAAGTATATTAATGGAATTATTTCTCACCCACCCTAATCGTTGGATTTATCCCTAATGACTTCCTCCTCTTCCTGAAGTTAAACATTTGACTGGATGAGTAAGAACTTTTTGTCAATTAAGGATGTCACCAACGCTTCCAAAAATTATTTTGGAAAGTTTGACAAAACCTACTCTTCCTCTGGGATTAAAATATTGAATACTCACTGGACCAAGAGTATTTGGGCCTCTTTTGAGAATTTAAATTAATATTTTACACAAAAATTACATTTTTTTTCTAGCAACATTTTCTAACTACATTATAAATCATTTTATTGCCCTCTGAATGATGTAGTAATTTTGCTGAATTAAATGAATTTTTCTATAGATGTTGACTAAAAGAGCAGAACATGATTTTTTCTCTTAGCACATGAAATGTCAGATAAAATAAAAAATAGCATCATGACGCTGTAAATAAACAAAATATGATAAATTACGCTGACACACACGCTTCTGTCCACATCTGTCGATTTGCGGTGCTATCTTGAACTCCAACTAATTCGGGTCATTGGTTATATTTGATAAGGTTTGACATTGATTCATTTCGTCGTATGTCGGTGTTAAATATCTTCAAGGATATTATTATTTCAACAATTTCAAGATCATGGCTATTGCATGCTTTATGTGGGCCAAGTGCTTTACTGTTCATTACAGTTATTATGTAATTGGAAATATCTGGACCAAGTTTATCAAACTGACTTACTTTTTTACTTTTATTTTTATATCACAATGAAATATTTTACGTCAAGGAAAGAATTTTAATTTCAAACTAAAAATGTTCGTTTTTGTTGAAGATTACTTCTCAAACAGTTTAAAAATTAAAACACTGCAATTTAGATATAACAATTTCATGTTAAGTAAAGTACATTTATCTTCAAATAAAATATTATATTACGTATAAAGTATAAGGATTATAAAATTAGAATTAATCAGAAAAAAAGGAAATAATTAAGCTGTCTTTCAATAGAATGTGTTGAAAAAAGAAAAAGAAACTATAAAAGTTTTATGTATTTTAGTAATATTAAATTAGTTTTTCAACACACTTTAAAAGCAATCTTCATAATATTAATAGCACAAAACTTGAAATAGTTGCAAATGTCGTGGTGTTTATGATTCTTTGTGTATTAAACATTTCCAGAGCAATTGCGGCTAAAACAATGGTAATATGCTAATTTCAAATACATTCCTATTTACCGGTAAACATATTGCAGAAACTACTTTCCGGAAATAAGTATGAACAGGGAAATGAGCCTAAGAGAAATTAAATAAAAAGTATTAAATATATATGATCATCAGTTCTAATACATTAACCAATTGTGCGTCACTGCTGGCTCGACCGCCACGGGTGGCCGAGGTCGTTGAGGCACGGACTCGTGAGCGGGAGGTCTGCGGTTCGAGTCCCGCCAGGACCGTCCTCCCTGACTGGGGTTTTTTCCAGGTTTTCCTCAGTCTTCATGACTGGCAAATGCCGGGGAGGTTCCTAAGCTTAGGCCTGGAACGCTTCCTTCCTTAAAAAAAATCCTTTCCCAATTTATCATTTCATCTCATGTATCATCAGTGTCCACCGCCTGTGGTGCCTCAGTAGTGAAAACGGGCGTTAAACACTACTCAAAAAAAAAAAAAAAAAAAAAAAAAAAACTGCTGGCTCACAGAAAAAAATGAAATGAAATAAGTAACAATTGTGATCAAACAAAATTCACACGAAGACTCATTATTAAAAGAAGAATGAAGAGCTGTTACAGTAGTTGTCTTACAAAAGTTAAAGATATTTTGATATTATCTGTTTATGGTAGAATTGTTAACTTTAAATGTACATGAATACTTAATCAACAAAATAAACGACAGTCGTTTGTTATTCTCTGGTTATTTTTATTGCTCAACAAAATAAACGACAATCGTTTGTTATTCTCTTGTCATTTTTATTCCCAATTGCAATAGTGCGTAACTTTGGCACATATTTTGAAAAGGATGCGCATATATTCGATTATTATCTATATCGAAAATAATCATACATAGAAAGATACTCACTCTTCTTGAAGTATATCGTGCAGTAGGTACGGTGGATTCGAGAGTATGCTAATTGATATGTCAAATACTTTTGGAGCATTCTAGAGCATTTTCAATAGGTTTTCTACCGAGTTATAACGAACATTGCAAAAGAAAGACAAATCAGGTGACAAAATATTTGACTCTTCAGGGTAGCCACTGCCGCGAAGTATACGTCAGCAAGCCAGCGACCTCAAGTGGAGGGAATATGTAAATAATGCTTCGCATTTACACACGACTAGCGTTATCAGGTGGCGCATATGAGAATGTAAAAGTTCGTCCCTTATTGACCTCATATGGAACATTAAAAAACCCACATTTTCAAAAAAGTAAAAGCAGGAATGTAGTTAAAAAACACTTATTACAGGTATATTAAGAAAATAATGTATAATTAAATAATTATCATGCATACATGATACTTCTTAGGCGCTCACGACCGGTGTTATAATTAAAACAGTTAATCATGCACACATGCCTATTCAAAAGATTTTTGAATTGGTCCTGATGGTCTAATGGTAACCATATTTGCCTCATAGACCCACGGTTGCATTTTCACATCTAGCCAAGGTTGAGCATAAAACCACATTAAATATACATAAAAATAACAGTAATAAGAAGAGTTTTTATATCTCCCTCTCCTCCTCTTGTTTGCGTTCTGTTAATTGCCGTGATTGGTAGTCATCTACCATGAACCTATCATATGGTATAGTGTTCCATCTAGAAACTGGTGGTCTGTTAAGTTTTATGAACATTACCTACGAAACATTGCAAATTTTTTCATAGGTTTTTGACTAATGTTTTAAGATTAATTTATGATACTCGAAGGGCTTCAGATGTACTAAATGTATAATATATATACACTTACATAGTGAAGGTTTTTCTTCTTTTCTCTCTCTATTGTAATTATTATTATTATTATTATTATTATTATTATTATTATTATTATTATTGATTTATTTTAAACATTAAAATTAAGCAGGGAACTCCCAAAGTTCTTGCTCATCCTGGAGCACCTTGGAATGACTACACTCTTGAGCAAAACAGTGCTCGTTTTTCATGATTTGACAAATCTTCTATAAAGATACCATGTCATATGTTTAATCATCACATTACAGATCAAATGAAAGCATGTGAAGTAATGCTAATGTGTGTGCATGGCATGGTTTTGTTTCCATATGCTTCTACTGTGTGTGTAATTAATATTTGCTTGGGGCTGTAATCCACACATCATCCAGCTGGTGATGTAACAATGGCAATGTTTTTACATTGAACAAAAAATAATATATAAAAAAAATAAACATTTATCAAAATTGCTAAGTCAAACTAACATGTGTTGTATATTAGAATTCCCATGGTGCTTTTTGAAATAAATGGGTAATTTTTAACTTTTTCATTTAAAAAATGGGAAAGGCTAAATATCACTAAAGAAATCCATCACATTTCACATGAGTGTATCAAAGCAGACTCTAATAAAAATGTAACTTCTAAGTAAAGGCCAAATTTATTCGTCAGATTCATGAACCTGTTCAAGAAAGAAATTCTCTTTTAATGTTTTGGTATGGAACTGAACACAAGCAAATCCATAAAATATAATTTTTACAAGATCTTCAAGACCTCAATTTTGAATCTGTTTTTCCCACCCAACCACAGCTCACTTCAACAATTTACTAGGCAAATCAGATTCTTAGACTTATATCTTGCTTTTTAAATGAACAAATAATTGACACGATCAAAAGTATTAACATCATAGTAGAAACAGTGTTTCAGGGATTAGCCACCAGGAGTGATACACAATTCAAAATTAATAAATTCTATAATTTGTAATTTTAGAAAGGATTCTTAAAAAGTGGGATATTTGGAAAAAAGTTGAGACACCATAACATTTTACAAAAAAATGATGAATGGAAATTCTAATATGTATAACATATAGGTACCAGGCTCTCATATATGTAAATGTTAAGATTAATATATATCAAATTTGAGAATGATTAACAGATTTGAATTTTCATATGATGTAATAATATTTGTAATTTTTGTGCTTGCTTCTAATTGAGTTGAATTATGTTTAGTATTTGTAAAGACATTCATTTATTCAGATTATAATGATTGATTCTTCTGTGCACAAAATGAAGGAAATGTGTAACAAATTGGATATTCAAATTCCTACAGTTCGGAAAAGAAAGGTCTCAGTCCTCTTAAAAGACCCCAATGCTCGTCTCTTCTTCTGCTTTCTATGCTGAAATCATAAAAGAAGTTGAAACTCTTTACATTTTATCTTATTTCGGAAAGCCTAATACAATCTCAACTTTAGATTTGGACAATAAATCCAAAAAAATTATCTCTGTCACAGGAAAACTAATGGGGTTAATCTTGGTCCTTACAATCATGAAAGTAATGGATTTTGAAGTTCTGTCCAAACAGCTGCATGTGAAGATAATAATCTTTATGAATGATTTAAATCTTTACATCACACACTTTGAGTAAAATTTAAAAAATTTCAAACTAATTTTACTGTTTTCAATTTTAAAGTATTCAGGAATCACCACAGTGAAAACGAGTATAAAATCTCCAATAGACAAAATATATTAAAATGCTTAAAATCATTTCTGTGGTGCACTTCCAATGAAAAGGAAGCACTCTGAGTTAAAAACATTTGAAATATTGATACAATGATAAAACACTCTTAAAGTTTCACTCTCAAAATTTAAAAATTCAGGACATGTTTCATGAGACCTTTGCTCACATTGTCAAATGTTAAATGACTGGTGCATAGTGGATCATATTAGGTTGGAAGGTAGGCAATTGCGATGAATATGGTGGTATGTTGATGAACTTGTACAAAATATTGTCAGCTTCTGGAATGTGGAAATTTATGAGTTTATTAAAACATTTTTTAAAAAAGAAACTTATTTTAAAAAATATATGAAACTAACACAGTGAAGCCAAGTCATATGAATAAAATGACGTAATATATGTCATTCTAAAAACTCGTATTGCTTCACGTACTTGTGTGATATTTAGAAATGGTTTTGAAGACCTTTGTCTTCATACTCGGCCAAGGGTATGACTGGTTGGAGAATCCAACAGCTCTGTCAAGATGCAGCCTGTCCTGGTGGTGTTTTTATGTATTTGAAATTGGCGTTTTCTACCTTTGGAATATCAAAGTTCATTAATCGATCTCTGTATTTATGAAGGTAAATTTTTTCCCAAGTATCCAGTTCTATATGTCCCTGAATCTCTTTTAATAAATCCACCTTCTTCACAATCTCATGGTTTTTTGTCCAAAAATGATATACCACAGTTGATCTATTGTCTGTTTATATTTTATGTTCCTGAAATGCTCTGCTAAATATGTGCCTATATTTTTCTTTTTGTTTTTCCAATATAGATCTTTTGTTGATGTTACAAATGCAGCCAAAGTTTGAGGGACAGGATAGATGTGCCATTATCTATTGTGGAATAATTTATTAATGAGCAAATATTTGTTTTAATAAGAAAAAATAACCAGGTATAGTGTTACAAAAACAACATACAATTATCAGAAAGAATCCAAAGTTTAAAATGGAAATTTAATTTAGGAATATTAGTGAACTTACCTCAAACAATTATCTACTGGCAAAACACAGCAGTATTAATCTATAATACAAATAAACAACTGCCATTTTATGGCTGTACATACAGGTCACGGAAGTATGCAGATCTGAATTCTGCTTGAATTGGGTTTTTTGATGGGTATTTTTTCCAATGTTTCTCCTCAATTGGCTGAGGCAAATTCCACATTAATAATCAATGTCATTAATTCATGAATCACAAATTTAACATCTCTAACACTGTAGTCTTTAACTGGAAATGTATAACTGAATTAATAAATACGTACATATATACAAGCATAAATGCCTAAGTTCTCTATGTGCCTTTTAGTTGCAAAAATGAACTATGCCCCTTAAATTCTCTGTTAGCATATTTCTCATACATAATCACTACACAGCACATAATTTGGGATTTGCTCGAACAGTTTATCCAGATATTCTGGACAAACAGAAAAGTAGTCGTCAAACATTAAATTTTGTTAATTTGTATAATATAATTATAGATTTTAGGTCTCACAATAATGCAGTGTGACTTAAGCCCATTGATTGATTTGGTATCACTGCTTTGATATTTGTTGTCCTTCTCCAAAGTTCTTCATTTGCAATACTTTTTTGATGGAAAACTGTTGCTACAAGTTGTACACATTTATTTACAATGAAAATAAACAAGAATACAATAAAAATAATGTCTTAATAAAAATACATTACATCTTGCAGTCTCCATATAGAGATTTCACCCATTTCTCTTCATAGTATATAGTTTATAACTGTCTGGAACACTAAAGTTTACACCAATGTGCACCATGGATGCTTTAAGTTAGTGCATTAGGAACTTGGTACATCAGTCACTACAGTAGTGGCATCATTACTTTCTGTTGTAGTCTTGATACCATAGATTCGTTCAGGGCAGCATACTCCTGCAATGCTGCAACAAAGATAGCTTATATCAGTAAGCTGCAGTTGAGGTTGATAATTAAATACTTTCCAGTAATTAAAAGCATCTTTATAGCAAGAGCCCATAAGTTTAGGCATTTATTTTGATTAAAATAGGCAAGCAAAAAGTCACTTAAAATACTGAAAATATAATTAATATAGGCATTTATTAAAAATGAAATGTAAGAGTATATCATTCATTATTAAAGAAAATAATTGCTTAAGATACTTAATAATTTCTTAATCGTATAATTAAAGTACTTAACCTTACTTTTCTTAGTTACAAGTAACAAGATGTTTTTCAAGGTAACAATTATTGTTATAGACAGCCACTTGTCAGAGAGAACATTTTTCATCATGGAAAAAGAATGTTCTACTTCCACTGAAGTGATTGCAGCATAATTAAAACAAGGACTCATACCAGTTACAACAGAACATTAACCTTTCAGGATATCATAGAAATGTTGATCAAGACAAGTAAAGTAGTTTTGAATAGTCCTGGCTGGAGAACAAAATATGAGCAGTGGTTCCTGGTCAAGTTCACTTTCTGTTCATGCATTTATAGGGGAATCAAGTTAATATTTCTCTTATTTCTGTCCTGAACACATTGCAGGGACAGTTTATTGCACAGCTGTACCACTCTCATCTTTATGGCATGCAATTGTTTGTTACATTTATGCAGCTGAGAAGTTACTACCTCCACCACAAATTACCTAGAGTTGTCTCACGCAGATTGATACAAGGTCATTCTTAAAGATTATTCAAAACTACAATACTTCCCTCATCCCCTCTTTTTTGGTATTTGTATGCCCTAGGTAACCATTTGTTCCTTTTACTAAAGAAGGTTCTGCTATTTAAAGAGCTAAAATGAATGGGGTGAGGATAAAGTTTTGGACTTCTTGAAAAGAAATAAATGTATAGCAAAGAAATAAATGTATAGCAAGATATTCTCCATAGATATTTTTATGAGGTGAATATACCATTTAATTTTTATAACTTTTTCACTTTGATATATTGAAATTCTTTATGTGCATTTTAAAATAATTGCAGAAAAAATTCATGACAATCCAAAACAGGCCAAAAAAGGTTTTAAACCTTAAAATAGGCAACAGAAGCTAAAATGGGCAAAAAAGGGGAAATAAAAATTGGTTCTACAAATGCCAAATTTATGGAAATATATTCATTTCCATCTGACTCTTAAATATATCCACCCAGTTAGAAAAGACATTTTTTGACTAACTTCCAGGCTTTGTTTATAGCCTATAACTAAAGAAATGTGATCTTGTAGTTCTTATTAATAATCAATCATATGGTGTAATGAAGCCACGTAAACTTAAAGATAATTCACAGACTAAAACAAACTAAAGCCTGGAATACCTTGAATTAGAATGACCCACTGTTGATTCAGAATTAAATAACTTTGTGGAAGATCTAGATAGTTAGAATCAACGAAAACAGATGGAGCTGATCTAAAGATATCAAAATTTACATGGCTGAGACATTTGTACAAAATGCAGACTGATAAATTACCTAGGTATTCACAATTAGTTTGAGAGGTACATTGAAGTTTGAATGTTTCTTCATACTCTTTTGCTTTAATTTTTTAATTTAATTGCATATCTTTGTGGTCCCCCCCTAGATATCCCTGTTTGGCAGATCTTGAGTTCTGTTTTTATTTTTTTAATTTTTCAAATTTCTTTATATTTTTGCTTAATTCTTTTTTATCTGGTCTCCAATTTTATTTTATTTATTTATTTGTTATTTACATTTGTTTATTTGTACAAAATTTATGCAAAGGAAGAAACTATATTTAAAATACCAATGTGCTTATGCTTTACTTATACATGGCATTCATGTAAAAAATGTCGCACATGTCCAGTACGGCGTTATTGAATTCTGTTGGCTGCAAGCGGTGCAACCCACTCTTTCCCCTATAAGCTGGATAGTTTTTATGCGATTGGCATACAAGGGCAGTTTTAAAAATTCTTGAAGTAACAATGGAGGAATAAGTTTTTAACTTGAACCTAATTTTTGTTTTACAACATAATTTCATTTAAGGTTAATATATTTATTATAGTGATACTATAATGCTATTATCCCATCTCTGAAATGGTTTTCTGGAATGTCTACAAAATACATAACGAATTATCAGCAGTCGAAGGATAGATGATGATGTGAATAAAAAGTTTGTGAAACTAGTACTACATTTATGCACAAGTAAATGGAGCATAAGAGTATGTAGTTTGACTCAATCATACACTGATTTTTAATTACCATATCATGTGTTTGTTCAATGAATTCTGCTGTTGTTCTATCTTTTGAATCCTTATATGGGTCATCTTCAAGGTTGGTAAGGAAAACTTTAAATTGAGTAGTTTATTTTTTAATCAATGAAAATGATGGCATTAAACCATAATTTTAAGAACTTTATATAAAGAACTTTATTGCTTCACAATACTCAGTTTTATCCATTTTATGGTATATACAATATATCTGCTTTAGGAAGCTGTTTGAGATAAACTACTTGAAGCAACGACTTAATATTTCAAGGGGACTAGAGATATATTCTAGAACACAGCATGGAGAGCTTACCTATCACCCCTGTTACAGAAGTAGTGCTGAACATAGTCATTCATATCTTTGCTAATGACTCTCAGGGGACATCTGGACAGAGGTACACATACTCCTTTCTCCTTTACTATACCACTTTGGCAAGCTGCAGATTCATCATCTATGCTCAAACTCTGCAAAAGAATGTATACATAAAATTCATATGGTATCATATTTTAAGTTCATTTCAAATGAACTCTGAAAACACAAGAGCTCTCTGATCGAAAGAGAGAAATAAAATAAAAAATAAAAGTGTGTTCAGAACATATATATATAAAATAAAAGCCTTTAAGTAATTAATTTTGACATTATATACCTATTTTACACAGGGGTTGATTGATTGATCAATTAATTGGAATATGTAAATAAATCTTGGCACTTAAGCCACAAGGGTCTTTTGTGCTCTTCTTTTATCCTAACTTTGTAATTATTTCCGATTAAGCACTTTAGTAAGCTATTGAATCTTCCCTTCAAGCTTTTACATCTCCTCAAGGGTTGTATTCTAATAGAGAGGCTCTTTGTCTTTCTGATGTTTCATAGTCTAGTAAGACGTTTTGCAGTCTCATCAGACTGTTCACATAGATAGCATATACTGGGAAAGGGTTTATAACATTTAGGACATAAATAGTAAATGGGAAACATTTGTTAGTGTTTTAACAGTGTATAAATAAACATCACACAATAAGTAGTTTTTTTATTTCAAAGGCAAATGCTAAGTAAATTTGGAGGTAATTATTTAGGAAGCCCAATGAAATAAAAAATTTAGTGGGGGGGAAATAATACAACTACTAATACAACAACAACAACAACAACAACAACAACAACAACAACAACAATAATAATAATAATAATAATAATAATAATAATAATAATTGGCTGCTTTTTCAGACATGAAAGAGCTAAAAGGCATAGTGGGCTAAGTTTGGGGAGTATGGAGAAAGTTCCCTACACATTTCCACTTGTACCATCTTCTGTTCAGCAGTCAGTAATCTTGGACCCACCTCGCACAAACGAGTTTCATGTTCAAGTGATCATGCAGAATTGAAAATGTACTGTCATGAGAAATGTAAATATGTCTGCAAGTCTGTTAATTGTTATTTGTTCTTCATGAACAATGATGCCAACTGTATTAATCATGGTTTCATTTACTGCTGTTGTTGGAGCACCTGGACTGCCTTGCTTTGTTGTAGAAACACAGCCCTCCTTAAATTCCTTCAACTGTCAAAGTACTGTGGATTGCGGCAGAATATCATCAACATATGCCTGCTGCAACAATTTGTAAACTTCTATGCTGGATTTCTGCAAACCAAAGCAAAACTTCAATGCAGCATATTGCTATTCACGAATTAACTCCATTTTGAATGTAGGCATCTGGTAGTTTGCTTATCTCCCATATACAGATGCATGCGCGAGTGAGCTTCTGTTTTTGTCCACCAATCAGGGTTGATCCATTTTCATCATGCAACATTGTTTCAACAATGTTTCTTTGCTGTGCACAATTAAAAAAAAAAACTCTCAGTCTTTTGATTAGCATTTATATTTTCTGACAATGACTGAACTCTAGTGTAGAGTCTATGGTTTGAATAATAATAATAATAATAATAATAATAATAATAATAATAATAATAATAATAATAATAACAACAACAACAAAAACAACATCTTTAATATTACAATTATTATTATTATTATTATTATTATTATTATTATAATATTATGGGATTTCCATGGTAGAGTTCCATCTTCTGTAGATCTTTTCTGAATGACCCATGTCTAGCATTATGCCAATAGCTTTCCTGGTTTGTTTTTCATTCCTGCTCACCAAAATTTTATGGATATTTTAATCAGAATTTTACCCAATTCTTGACGGGGAAAGTTCTACAGTCTTATCTGTACTCTTTCTTGGTCCATTGATATACTGCCATTCTATCATTTTTTTGCTAATACTACCAAAAGGTTCTGGTGCTAAGAAGTCAGTTTTAGCTTCTTCTTTTGCCAGTTTATCTGTGACTCATTGCTCGAGGCACCCAGCAAAGTTCTAGTTGATTCTCTGTGGAAAGGATAATTAGAGCTTGGAGATATTTGCATTCAAGTCTGGAGTTTATCTAATGAAATTTAAGTGCACTAAGTGTAGTTTGACTGTCTGTGAGATTGATTGATGAACATAATTTCTCTTAACTGTACTTAACAAAATATAATTACTCTTCTCACAGAAGTTAAAATCTGTAGGTACCTATTATATAGCAATATTTTACTTAGATCCTTGTTCTGATCATTATATTCACCGCATTAATGAGAATTCTTTTTTTTTTTAAAGGATCAGCTTGTTAAGAAAACTTCACACATAAAGAAAAACCTATTCGTTATGGTGTGCCAAAAAGCTTAAATTCTTGGGCCTCTTTCATTTCTTGTATATATAAACAATTTGGGATCAAGCACAAATAGTGAAAAGGTTACATTATTTGCAAATGATGAGTGTTTATTGAAGGAACAAATATAAAGGAGCTAAACTACAAGTAATGCTATAAAAATGGAAAACTGGTTTGAAGATGATTAACTATTAATTAATAATAAGAAAAGCACTTCAATGTTTTTCCATTACTTTCAAAATAACAGTAGTACTATTCAAAATTTCAGTATTAGATAACAGGAGTGAAAGAATGAGATAATTATTGAAAATAAAGGAATCATACAACAATATGATAAATATAAATACCTAGGTATAACAACTATTATTGATGATAGAATAAACAATATAGACATTTGGGAATGAATACAGAAAGGGAAATCTTATCTTTTTATTAACTATTTAATTCTAACCTAAACTTAGGTTTTCAGTTTTACAATAAACTCCACTCACTTACATGTAACTGGGTAGAGTTTAGTGTAAAAATGAATACCTAAGTTTAGGTTATATTGCCACTTCATTATCAACAGCTTCGTAAGTACAATATTTATATTTAATTCTATTTTATAGAATTAGCATAAAAATTATTTATTTTGTAATCATAATTTTTTGACAATGAAAATGGACTTTTAGAATGCTAAATAACACAATGAAAGGGAATTGAAATTAATGTTGAGAGCACAATTCACACAAGAATTAATGTGGTACAGCCATTTACAGATGAAGAATTACAAGAACTGCCAGAAATAGTGGTCAGCATAAGTTATGCAACAAGTCACCTGGACAAAATAGAATTAGGGAGACCATATAGTAAGATTACACAGCAACAGATGGATGCAGAGGTTCACAATGTAGGACCCTTATATAGGTAAAAGATCCTGCAGAAACGAAGATGTAGAAGGTTAGATATCTTTATATAAAGAGCAGAATGTCATTGGCCCGCATGTAGGGGACAGTACAGAGACATAAGAGATGACTATATAGTGAATAAAAACTGTGTATTAGGTGCACAATAGATAGAAACTTAAGAATATGTTAAAATGTAAAGTATCAATACAACAAAGAGGTACTAGGCTCATCTATAACCTTTATGCAGAGTAGCTCACAGCAATATAAACTAACAGAGCTTACCACTAGCAGGAGGCCTTTGCCCTTAATGGGACATTACAGACTATTCAATCATTCATGCAGATATCTAAGACAAAAGAACGGGTAGACATTACCAAAAATGGCATATGCTAGATTCCACCAAGGAGAAGAAAAAGAGTACATACTAAAAAGAATTCAGAAAAGAACAATGATTGGACAGAGTAAAATGATTTTCAGTAGTGTGTGATACAGGTAATGAAAAATATGATGTATAATTGTGTAAATTTGACTGTCAGAAAATATTTGTAGCATTATAGTTTTAATAATAGCAGTAAATATTTCTGAACAGTATATTTTTTTAATTTGGTTTATTTATGCACACTCTTTAACATCTCAGGTCATCAGCATCCCATTCAATTCATGGCAAGAAATGGCCGAAAAGAGGCCTATTCTTTCAGGCTTGAGGTTCTTTTTTGTGCCATAAATGTACAACACGGAACCCACAGATTTACTTCCCTTCTGAAGGAAACCATACTTAGGATTTTTACGCCCGAAAAAATCCATCGATCCAGCCCGGGATTGAACCTATGATCTTGGGTTTAGGAGGCAAGTATGGTTTCCACTACACCACAGACTGACCTTCAACAGTATGATCTTGTATTTTGTTGCCCGAGTATGCTGTTCCAGTGGTGGTGATAAATAATGTATCCTACCATTAAAAACTACCTATTTATTATATAATTATTACCAGCTTTTTCTTTATTTTTTTCCCTAGAACATTATTATTACATTCTTTTTGGCCAACATTTCATAAAATTTTATTTCATTAAAGTCTAAAAGATTTTATTCTTAATTTTTGCTAAAATAACTTGATCTTGCAAACCTAATAGTATGATAAAGGATTCTTGCCTCAAATAAAAGCCTTATATTTATTTTTACTTCCACTTTTAAAATATTTAATTTATATATAACAGGAAAAGTATAGGCGACACAAACTACATTCCTCTCAATAAATTGCTAATCTGAGTATAGAGTGACTACTAGTGGCATATTGTATCCATATTTTAAGTCTTTATACCACAAAAAGAACCAAAATTACTATCAAAACATTTTTCCCAGTATTAAGCTGATAGCATTTAATAATTGTGATAGTAAACAGAGTATATATAATGTATGAAGCACTCTCACTTATGCTTAAGCAGAGCCTTTGTTTGGATGCTTGGTCAGCTTAATGGGGATTTGTCTGTCTTGCGCTATGCTGTCTCTAAATAGTTCTGTTCCCCCGTCCATTTTCCCTCCTCTCCATGTGCTGGTTAATCAGTTGATGCGAAGTCTTTGTGCTGTACAGAAGTTGAAACATGAGACTGTGTTTCAGTTTTATAGTATGTTGTGCTGTTATAGTGCCAAAAAGCCTGTAAATTTTAGCACATAAAAACTTCAAGTATGATTTCTGTGTGACAATTCTTTATAACAGACTGTTATAGAGAAGTGAGATGGCAAGTTTTAGATACATACTCTGCTATTCGTGTGCACCACAGAGAAATAGCTAGTAATTTTCTGAATAGATTTAGGGAAATGGGATCTGTTCTTGATAAGAAACAAAAATTAAAATGCCATGTTCTTACAGAGGAAAAACTTGATGACATCAGAAGAAAGTTAGAACGAAGTCCAAAGAAATATCTGAGAAAGCTTGCACAGGAATTTCACAAATTTCAGTTTGGAATGCTATGAAATTTAAATTTTTAAAATTAAAACCCTAAAAGATAACAGTAATTCAGGAATTGCAGCCATGTGGTAATGTGTGTGGAGTTAATTTCTGCAATTAGGTGTTGGATAATGTTAATGATTGCTCTATTGGCTGATGTTTAATTTTTTTTATAGACAAAGCTTGGTTTTATTTATATGGTCACATTGAAATACAAAACAATAGATACTGGAGTGCAGAAAAACCTGATCTTGTACATGAAATGGCATTGTATGACCAACAATTTGTGTTTGGTGTGCTATGAATCCTTACAGAACTATAGGGTTTATAAGAACAGAAATTGCTGCAATTTCAGAGGAAAGAATGCACGAGTGTTAATGCAAATTATCTTAAAAGACGTGAGAGATGTGTGGCAGCACAAGAACATCATTTTTAACATGTTCTATGATGAAGCTATATGGTTGTTGTAGTTATAATTTGCAAGAGAAATTTATGTGCTTGAATTTAAGAGGCTATCCTCTAGCAAACAGTATGCTTACCAGTGCCAAGCAAATCCCTGTTAAGTTGGCCACACATCCAAACAAGGACTCTGCATATAACTTTATTCCCAAATTTAATCACAATGCTTACCTCATTTAATGCAAGTTTGAACTCTTTAAATGTGCCATTCTCCCCAACTGGTAAAAGAATTGAACTGGTTCCATTAGCAGCTAGTGTCAACCATTGCAGCTGATCAACACTGCTTAGAAGCTCATCTTCTGGTAAATCCGTAATATCCTCTGTAACAAAAGTGAGGTGCAATTTCTTAAAAGAAAATATAATGAATGCTTTCACAGTGAATTAGATGCTTCCATGCTCATTCTTATGAAATATTAAGGAACATTTACTAAAGTGGTATATTAATCAGGTTTTTATGTATATGGTTGTTGCATCTCATATAGCTGTCTGTATTGTCTGTATTAAAGGATTGTTTCAAAACCCTGAGAACTCCATTCATTTAAAGAATGTTCATAGCACAATTCAATGATGGTGCAGTGGCCTACTAGTTGTCTTCCATCAAGACCACTTAGCAGCAGAAGTGAAATTTGTGACACAAAAGTTGCAACAAAGCAGTTTTCCCCTACCACTTATTTCACTAAATGCAGGATCATCATCCCCATTTCCATCATCATCTGCATAGTCTAGCACAATGTAATTCATATGCACTTCAGCATCTTCTGCTCCTGATATAAGAATGTTGGTCAGACAAATCAGTTGTTATTAAATGGCATCACTACTTTCATAATCATAATGCAGTGCATCACATTGCTAATATGACTGACTCTTCATTGTAGAGTATTTTAGAAGTATATGGTAATATATATGTATTTGCAAGCAAATAAAAAATTAGTGTTTTTTGCATCTGAAAATATAGTAAAGGTAATATAATAAAAAGATAATATAATATAATTTTCTAAATTTAAAGACCTAAAGGATAAATATAGTTAATACATTGTTTTATTAAAAGAATATTTTTGAAGCACTTATGCCTGTGTTAATTTTTAATATTTTTCTTTGGCCAACACATAAATAATGGCATAATTACTATATTTGTATATCGGGCTCAAATTGTTGAACATGTGCTCTGAATGGAATGAGAAATTTACATGAATTTTTCAATCCATATTGAACCCTGTTACTATTTATAATTAAGTTTTCGTGTTGGTTAGCTTGCCTTACTTTATTTTTATGTTGGGTAACCTACTGGATAATCTATTTAAATTACAAATTAATTATTGATTCAAGAAGTAAAATTTGGAAAGATAAAACCAATACAAAAGGTTAAATGCAATAAACAATATGCATACATAATATATTTACCCGCAAATTATGAAACTTTAGCACACATGAATTACAGAATTTTATCTCAGTACAATTCCTGTATACATTGAATCTATTCTATTCTCAGGTTTTAGTAGGACCAAATTTGGCTTTGAATTCCCATATCTATGCACGTTCTGAATCCAGAAAGCTTATTCAAAGTAATTTGAGTCTGATATGTAAACATCATATATGTTAACTAGCAGATATAAGGCTATTATTAAATAATTATGAATTAAACAGTTGCAGTAGTAATTGTATTATGCTCATTATTGTTTTATTTAAATCTTTGTTTGCATTTATAAGAATGTGTCAAGTTTTAAAAGCTCACTAATTTGCTTAAAATTAAGGACATATTTCAAGATCATTTGCTCCCACCATTGCAGACTGACTGATGAAATCTGGCAGTGGAGAATAAACTTTCCCAAATAATCCTGCAACCCCCACCTAATGAAAATACTTGTTATGCAGCAATATAATATTGTGACACTTTCAGGTAATGTTGAGTTGGATATTGATTTTATGTGCTGTAAATAAAGATTGATTGACTCATTCATTTATGGCAAAATTAACCTTAAAGACTAGGGTGGGATGATACCATTTTTATATTTACAGCAACCAATCAAATTTCATTTTGGATGGAGTTTTTAAAAATATAAAGAAAGTTTATCAATCTAAACATGGAACCTCTATGAAGGAGCAGAATAGCTTGGTTTCGATAAACTTAAGTTTTATTTTGCAACAATTCAACATCCGCAGCTATGTTAGTGCACAAATGTTTAAGGCAATGTTCACTAATTCTTAATAGCACAGGTTTTTAGCACAATTGTTTGACAGTTTGTATACTGTAAAGAAATATTTTGAAGTGAAAAGTGCAGTGCAACATATAGTCATTACCTTCATCATCTAAAACAGGATTCTCAAATTGCACTGGGAACTTTTGATGGTGGAAAGGAGATGGAGTTGTAAAATAACCATGATGCGGGCGTGCAGCCTGGGCAGGAAATCCTAGTGGTGGTCCAGCTGCAAAGAAGCCACTGCCTCCAATTCTGTCCACTGTGCCACCTTCAATAAAATTATTTTATCAGTACTTGCAGAACATATGCATGCAAATAAACTAACATATCAATGCAAACTATGGAAAGTAAAGGAACCCAAATTGACAAATCAAATATTAGTGTTTTTAAGTCATTTGTCTTATTTTCTAAGCTAATATAACCTGTTCAGGACCCTTTGCAGACTGCTGAGGCATATGTATCTAATAAAACAACAATGAAGGCAAAGGCATAGAGGAAGAAAATCTTGCAATATTAAACATTTTTTGCACATAATTTGGATATTTAGCAGTCCTGGCTTACAAAATTGGAATGATGAGAAAATTTAAGTATTAAATATTATGAAACGTAGGTATAATGTAAATATTAATATGCCCATCAAGTTATGTAAATCAACTAATGCATTTTACTCCTTCTTGAAGAAAAATATAATTTATATAGATTCATCATTTCAATTCAATTGCAGCTAGAAGCAAAGTATTAATATAAACAGCATCGGAAGTAAGCAATGTTAAAGTAACTATTTCAGATGCAAGCATTTTGCTTTTATTGTCATAGTTATTTTAAGTCTTTTTATCTGAGGTGAAACAAAAGGTATTTCAAACCAGCTGATGACAAATTTGCATCATAATTTTTTAATATTATTAAAGTACATTCATTTCATGTCAATATGAATACTATAGACAGTTGGTCATTTTCTTATTTTATCATTTTATATTATTTTTTAATTATATAATCATTATAATATAGTTGATTGACTTATTTCCTTGCCTTTTTTGTTTTTTAGGTGTTAGATGGAACCATTATTTCAAAACCCCCAGCCATGAACAAGGCTTGTATGGAAGCCTTTTAAAACAATTTATATTATCAAAGGAAGAGCTTTTCTGCATATAGGTCTCAAAACCATCAATTAGACCTTTCTTCTTAAATTACAATGGAAAATATGCAAATATATTATTGTGGGCTTAAGACTGGAGTACTAATACTCAAAAGATAGAAAATGTTTTGTTATTTAATAGATTATAAAAGTTCCTTTTGATTTATTTTGTTGAGGGCTTTGTATTATTAGACATGTTATTATTGTTATATTATTACTATCATCATATACATTTTTATTGTCATTTTTAACACTTGTAATTACTAAGAAGTTAGTAGCTGCAAAATGATACAATTATAAAAAATAAAAGTCATTGTTAAATGCAATGCCATACTTTACTTTATAGTTTTTATACAGAACAAGTTTCAAGAGCAATTGCTTAATAAACTGTAGCTCAACTAGCATTGTTGGTAGATGATCAGGAGAGATCTGGAGGTTCTAATAAGAGTTGTTCACTATGGAGCTTATTAGAGTTATTTCATATGGAACAAGTTGTTCATTATTGAAATTTCAAATTTCACTACTGAGTCTTTATTTTTCAGGATAAAAATCTTCTACCAAATTGTTCAATCTATTGGATTCTTTACAGCATTCAATAATTTTGCATTTCTACATTCAATATTTTGCATTATAGTGTGGTTATGATTTCTTGTTAAAATAATGTGCAGCAATTGCTGATTTATCTATCTGTTTATACTTAAAATTCCTAAAATATTCTTTTGCCCATTTTCTAAATTTCTTCTTGCTCTGCCTATATAAGCCTGTTCACAATCTTGACAGTAAATTTTGGTAAACTCCTGATTTATTGTTGTCCAGAATTGCTCTTTAGTAAGATTTTGATATTACATAAATATTATATTTATTCCCTGGGGCTGAAACTATATTATGTGTATTAAAAATGCTCATTATTAGGAAAATAAAAATAGACACACTTAGGTTTATTCTTATTCTTCAGCTAATAAATTTCATAGAAATGCTACCTCTTTAAATTTAAAAGTCTATGTACTGTATTTTATTTAATGGATCAAGCCTCCTAGTTTTAAAAAAAATTGCTATACTTTTGCAATTCTGAAATATTTCTTCATTATTAGTTTGGAACTTCTAGTTTTACAGTTCATAATCCATATAGGCCAAAGCTATTGCTAACCATGAAGTCAGTACTTTTTATTTATTGGACTGTGGACATAAACCATTAAAATTAGCAAAAAATAGTTTTACTCATATTACTTAGAAATAAACTTTTTTATTGCACTCTATCACATCTAGACTGTTGAGTGCATCAACCAAAAGCCCAAAACCTATTTTAGTAAGCTCTGTATTCATGATTTTAGGGAAATTCAAAAGCATTAAGGTTAATGGTGTTAGTAAAAGTTTACCAGTTTGCAGCATGCTGGAGGTTAGATACAGTTTACCGAAGTCTGCAGCAACAGGCTGTCCTCCAAAAGACGGAGCAAACGGCGCCGACGCCAGTGGCAGAGCGAAGTGATGGTCACCATCGTTCACTATAAACAACACCATGTATTTATCCAGTCCCTTCAACCAAGTTTGATAATAGAAAGCTTTCAAAGAAACTTGTTAAATAATCTTGTGAAAAGGTTAATTAAGAAATTATGTACAATAGATGAGAAGATCAATATATTATTTATGAGTTTATTTATATGATGTAATAAAATTGCTGTACAATGTGATTGAACATTCTGGAATCCTTTACAATAAACAGAAATAACTGTTTAATTTGAAATGCTAATACAACTTGTACAGTGAAACTAAACATATAATTAAGATTGTTGTATTGCCAGGAGTGCCCGAGGTCATTAAGGAGCGGAGACTCGTGAGTGGGAGATCTGGGGTTCGAATCCCGCCAGGACTGTCCTCCCTGACTGATGTTTTTTCCAGGTTTTCCTCAATCCTCATAAATGGCAAATGACGGGGAGGTACCCTAAACTTAGGCCTGGAACGTTTCCTTCCTTAAGAAATGCTTTCCCAATATATCATTTCATTACATGTATCATCAGTGTTCATCGCCTGTGGTGCCTCAGTAGTAAACATGGGCGTTAAACATCATCCAAAAAAAAAAAAGATTGTTGTATAATGAGTTGAACTACATACTCTTATTGGCTGCAGTTTTGTTTAAATGCAGAGCATGTTTCACAAATTATCATCAGCATCCTCAGCTAGGTGAATATTCATCATGTATGCATGGATGCATATTCTTCTATGGTAGAGGTGTGATGTACTTAAAGTTTATGTTTTCATCCCAGGAAGTGTCTAAGCTCATTAATATGTCCCTGTATTTATAAATTTTCTCCTAGTTAATTAGCTATGTAGGTTCCTAAGCTGATTTTACTAATTTTGCTTTTTTTACTATGCAATGGTTTTCTGTCCAGAAATGAGATGCTATGACTAATTTTTTCATTTCACGTTCCTGAGGTATTCTTTTAAGCATGTGCCTATGTTTATTTTTGTTTTTCCAATATAGACTTTTTCGCATTCTACATATCTTATTTGCTATGGAGTCAATAAGAGTGTGTAGTTTGACTCAATCATACAACACTTTCAATTATAACTTTAATGTTGCACTACTGTTCTCAAAATAAACTATGTAAATTCAATTATGAAGTTTCAGTATCTTTGTTCAGATTTCCAGGAAAAGATTTTTGAACATTTTTGTCCAGATTAAACAACTTATAGGTTAGCATAAAAGAATGAATGATTAAAGAAGTCTGGAGGCTGCATGAGAAAGAAAGGTACATTATTTATGGTTCTGATGGTACAGCCAAATGAAAAACTTTGGGCTGTTAAAGGCAGTGACATAATGAGTATGGATATTGGTATAGTTCAGTCTGTATGTGAAAATCAGTTCAAAGTCTGAGAATATTTTTTATGTTTTAAAAGCAGAAGATTAAGAAAATAATTATACCATCTTGCACATTCATGGTTCCCCAACACCAGTGAAAAGAAATTATTAAGTACTCATTAAGCAGGTTGAAATATGCAGCACTTATACGGAACTTACCATCTGGTTGAATCACTTCTGAGCCCACTGCATGTGTATCATTGGGTTTCACCACCACTAGTGAGGTAAGTGGAGTAACAAATGAATACTGCAAGCAGAAAATTTATTTTTACTTCAGTATTCATGTCCTACGCAGTTTTGAGTACATTTTTCAAAATATATTATGGCAAGAACTGCTTTCATTTCTCAGGTAGTTAAAAATATTAATTTTTAAAGTTCCTGATAGAATGACAAATAAAACAGAAAGAAATTAACACACTATGAAATATCTGGCATCAGAAGTTGGAGGACAATGCACAAATTTCTAGCAGGAGGCCCAAGTAAAGTGCAGTTCTTGTTTGTGCGCTAAGGGAGATGTTAGGTTCTTGAAACAACTGTTATCATTTTAAGATAATTAAACATGTTATTTCATTCTTATAATTTTATTTATGCATCAGCATGAAATCTAAAAGTTTGTTTATATTCAAGTTAAAATTATATTAAAACACACCTTATGATAGTGTTCAATTTGGTTCTAAATTCTTTGGGACAAATTAAAATCAGTGCCACTCCATTATTTTGGAGCAAAGTATTTATTTGGCAGATTCCTTACCGCAAGAGCAAGTTTGAGAGCCTTCTGCTTGGGTGTGAGGGGATTATTGGGCGTCGTGGAGCTGGCAGTTTTATCCCCAGTCTCAGTGTCATTACTGCTGGCCACAGCAGTTGGAAGTGGGGGAGCAATTTCTTCTTCTGCACCCTGAGTTGCCTCATATTCCTCTAACAGCTGCTGTATGGTGAGGTATGCCCATAGACGTTCCAGAGAGGATGGCGCCTTATGTCCATGGGCAGAGAATGTAGATGCCCCATCAAGGCTAGATCCTATCACCTCTCCCAGTAGATTGTGATCATGCCCTCTGTTTAGTCTTCCAGCCACTACCAGCTCAGAACCGGAGAAGAATGTGGGAAACTCTTTTCTGGTGATGGTTTTCTCATCAATCTGCAGAAAAGATATATAATGGTATAATTTTTTACAACCTACTTTCAGGTTTAAATTTAATGTCTATAACGAAATGACAATTTTCATATTTAAAGGGGATCTATATCCTTTGCATATAACTATGTAAATAAAGATGGTATTGTGTACTAATAAATGTAATCATATTTTATTTCATTAATTTTTATTATATCTTGTTTGAAATTTGTGATTAATGAAAAACAAATTTAAAAACAAAAGTTTTAAAACAAGATACAGATATAATGTAACAAGTAAAATATATAAATAAAGCTTTTAAGTCTTGAGGTTCATTTCATTTTTCTCAGTACAAATTGACTAAAAAATGTTTGATTAATAGTTCACATTTTTGACATTTTTCTGGAATAAAATGTATAAAATCCTTTTTAAATCAAAGCATGCATAAAGGGAGAAAATTATTTCAAGAGTTAATGTAAATGTGTCTTTAAAGGCTACTTTTATCTAAGCATTCAACATCGCTCTTGGTATAACCTATTTTATTTTTTTATAAGCTATAATATCTGATAATCTGAATAAACCTTCTGACATTATTGTTGATAGTGCTGTGATTAAGAGTTTTTTTAGAGAAATTCCCCATATTCCTCCTTCCATTATTAAAAAAGTACACAGATGATAAAAGAAGCTGTATTTCTGCTAAGTAGGCATTCTTCTTCTTCTTCTTCTTCTTCTTCTTCTTCCTCCTCCTCCTCTTCTTCTTCTTCTTCTTCTTCTTCTTCTTCTTCTTCAGGAGATGAACTACATCGTTATGTACCGCTGGTGGATTGTGTCATTCTACCACCGAAATTGCAATAATCTTTTTAGGGGGAATGCTCATTTTGCTTGTGAATGGACTTAAAACTAATATTTCCAAAACATTTTTGTAATTCAAAAGATTTAAGTGCCATATAATGATCGAAGATTCAATCATTTTCAAGATTCGCCTTGACCGCAACATTTACTGTATATTTGTGATAAGCAACAATTTCGAAGTACATAAAATTGAAAAGGCTAATGCTGTACATTTCTATAAAAAAATTGGATATAGCTTATTTGTACACATTCTACAGAGCCTTCATTTGGACGAGTGGCCGGCTTAACGGGGATTTGCCTGTCCTGTTTCTAACTGGTTGTTCCCCCCTCCACTTTCCCGCCTCTCCGTAAGCTGATGCGAAGTCTTTGTGCTGTACAGGAGTTGAACGTTGTGAAACCCAGTGTTTCAATGCTATTATGTGTTAGTACTGCCAAAAAGGCCGTATACTTAGCACCCAGAATCTTCATGTGTGATTCCTATGTGACAAGAAACTCATGTACGGAAGTGATACGGCGATTTATAGACTGATTCCCTGCTATTCGTTCGTAATCTTGTGAACAGATTTAGGGAAACGGGATTTGTTCTTGATAAGAAACCGAAAGTGCAACGCCTTGTTCTTACAGAGGAAAAACTCGATGGCATTGGAGAAAAGTTAGAACGAAGTGCAAAGAAAACTCTGAGAAAGCTTGCACAGGAATTACACAAACCTTGGCTTGGAATGTCACTGAACTTAAACTTTTAAAACCAAAACTGTGTAAGATAACTGTAGTTCAGGAATTGCAACCACGCGATGTGAGGAGAGTTAATTTCTACTCTTGGGTGATGTTAATGTTCGCTCTATTGACGTAGCACAGTTTTATTTATATGGTTATGTAGCAACACAAAACATTAGTTACTGGAGTGCAGAAAATTCCGATCTTGTACACCAAAATATTGGTGTTTTGTGTGCTGTAGAAATCAATGCGCTTGAATTTAAGGGGCCAGAATATCTGACTCCGCCGACAGTGTGCTTTTCGGTGCCAAGCAAATCCCCGTTAAACCGGTCAAGCGTCCAAACAAGAGCTCTGTATATGTGTACAACTGCTGTATTTAATATAAATTCGGGACATAAATAAATTAATCCATATCTTTTAACTTCCCCATAGAAAACAATAAAAATAAAACATTGCCTGATGTTCCCCTCTCTTTCGCTCTGTGTGACAAAAATGTGTCAATATTATTTTGATGTTCAATAAAGAACTCCCACCCCGACTATTGCTACTTGCGCCCACGTATGGTTGCGAGTGGCAGAGCGAGAAGTCAACTGCACTACTTTAACATGAGAGTGCTGGTTTTGTGACAACGTGTATAATAGATATAAATATAACACTCCTATTTTTTTTATTTGTTTGCTTGCTTACTAGGAGCACAAATGTAAAAAACTATATTTGTCTTAATAATTAATTAATGACTACGTTTTATGATCATTATGTTGGATAACTTATGAACTATCGTCAGATTTTTATTTACACGATTAGAAAGCTATGTCTCCATAAAAGACACTTTTAATAAAGTACGATAAATTGGTGAATTTTTGCATACAAAATATTATCATAGTTCACATAAACATTTGTTTTTATATATCAAGTAGTAGCAGCAAAAAATATATAAAATTTTAAAATGTGAGGTTAATTGTTCTAGTTTCGCACGGAATCGCCCACACTTTAAAAGTCGAAAGACGACTACGCTGCAATTGCCCCTTAGTTAAACAGATGTTAGATGTCCCTTCTTACATCAATGTATTGAGTGATTAACTGTTTAAAATAACGAGGCGCTAAACTGAAATTCGAAACTGTGCGCCTGATAAAATACTAATATACCTAAAAAGAATTAACTCTTAAATATTTTCTCAGTAATTTTCTCTTTATTTTTATCTATTAAAGGGTAAGAAATAGGGAAGCTTCACTGTAGCTCTAAGTTAAATAATACGTACCTGTTCTGGTGAATAATTGAAGGTAACATTGGCCAGCAGCGGCGAAGCGACTTGCCTGTAGAAATCACGAAGTTGCAGAGCAGTATCTGCCGCTTCGTAGATCTTGCGCGCAAATCCTGAATTGCGGAGCGAAAGTTTCTTGAGGAAACCAAAATCAGCGTCATTGCCGAGAGCCAGGCTGAATATCGATGCTGAAGGCGCCGTGTTTAGCTCCCTGACGGCAGACTGTATCTTGCTAGGCCGTACTTCTCCAACTGTTGCTTCGCCGTCTGTTAGGAACACGATGATTGGTTCGGGTTTATCTTCCGATGTTATGTTCTCAGTGCCTTCATGTGCCACGCGCAGAGCTGTCTTGAGCGCGTCATGGATGTTGGTACCTAGAATCGAGTGTTTCGTCAGACATTTTATACTACTAACAACATTTGAAACTCTAATAGTTGAAGAACGGAGATCTTTGTTGATTTTGCTATATTAATATAACATTAAAAAGATACATATTTGTTTTTCCAATTCAATTTTTAGATTATTTATTTCTTTTCTTCTTTTTACCGCTAATGAGCCTGCCGATGCTCCCATTTAAAGTAACGCCTATTTCCATACTTGCATTTGTTTACAGTGACGTTAATTTTATCTATCCCAGTGTCACTTAGTCGGTCCTGGTGGTGTAGTGGTTACCATACTTGCCTCCTACACCCAAGAACGCGGGTTAGAAACCGGCCAGGACCGATGGATTTTTTCGGGCGTAAAAATCCTAAGTATGGCTTCCTTCGGAAGGGAAGTAAAGCCGTGGGTCCCGTGTCGTACATTTACGGCACGAAAAAGAACCTCAAAATTTGTCGGCCGTTTCACGCCCTGAGTTGAATGGGACGCTGATGACCTGAGATGTTAAAGAGCGTCCATAAATCAATCAATCAGTGTCACTTAGGCACTTCTTTTGTTCGTTACCAATTTGTGTTACACTTGTGTCGTTCCTTTGGTTAGTGACATATCAAATGTCATCTAACAAAAGTTGATTGAACCACAAGTAGTACCAGTACCGTATATCCTTTACCAATTTATTGGCAATGACACATACACCCATTTCCATCAAAAAACATTTTCTTTGTAGCACTTATACCGTTGTTAGCGGGTAGTTTGCGATTGTTGAGGTAATATTTTATTTTGAATTATCGATTACATTATCGATGGTTAAATGAAGACTGGAAATATCAAGCGTTCTAAGTGCCCTTTTCTAAATTTTACAGGATAAGGAAAAAACTACCCATCTCTGTTATCATTTAACTTATTACACGCAAACCATTATGAAGACATTTTTACTGCAAATTACTTTGTATAGCAAATCGTTGCCAAAAATACAATGGCCAAGGATAAAAATTTAATAACAATAAGAAGGTTATATGTATCACAAGATGCAAGAGTCGGTTATAAGTAGCATTTAAACATTAGTTACATTTAATTTCAGGTTTTAGAGGTAAATATTTACATAAATAACAATAATGATTAGCAGGAATATGTATTATAGTGTTATTAAGGGCAAAAGTATCTTCATATTTTCTCCTCATAGCTGACAGGAAGAGTTTAAATTTTCAATTTTTACTCTGGGATTGAAATTGTTGCCTCAAAAGCTCTGTGCTCTTCAGGAAGAAATGGCATCACGGATTTCAACCGATAAACGGGGTTGATCTTTCAGACAAAGCACAGGTTGCTGTATATCAACCACTGATAGCTCTCTGTAAAACTTCAAAAACCTCCATCCTTCTAATGGAGAGTATTTCTTTTAATAACTATGAGCATGATGGATTTTGAAATGTTGCACTTATTTAATGCTAACAGTGAATCAGTAACATTTTTAAAATCAAAGAAATCACTTGACTCCATTGGAACTACATTAAAAGGATTTATAAATTTAGCTTAATTTACAATCTTATGTAAATCTTGGGGAATGAAGGCCTTACTTACCCTTCTTCTTTTTCTATAAAAGCGAAATCTCTATCGCAGTTCAAAAAGCTGTGGCCACTTACTAAATATTTCTGTACTATAAATACTTTCCCTTAAAAACAAATGTTATCATGGCATGGCACTTAGAACACCCGATGACAGCATAGCATGACATTTAGAACTAAACTATCTGTTGACGAGTATTTGAGCTACTTCATCAGTGTATAGACACTTAGAACATGACTAGGAATATGCATCTGGGCACATGGAACGTAATTTTGAAATAAAGAGATTAAATATGAAAATGGCCCTTAGAACAATTAATATTTCCACTCTTTAATTAGTGCCCGTAATCCAAAATAGTGACATCAAAGTTTTCTTGAGAAGGGGAGGGGATTAGAGAATATTGGTTTAAATAATTCTTTTAATATTTTAAAAGGAGTATTTCACTTATGTAAAATCATCATACTTTCCACCAATGAAATGCAACAAAATTTGGAATTACAAAAAATCAAGCTCTACCTATATCGCTGTAAATTTATTTAACTGCATTGAAGTGCATTTGTTTTCATGGAGTCTCCAATTCTTGTTTTCACAGAAATCCGTGAGCAAGAATCGATTAATCGCAACTATAACCAGCATTCATTCCATTTTGATAATTGCATTCCTAAAATTTTTCATTTAATTAATGTGTATCTAACTAAAAAGTTTAAAATCTGTAATAGTTAAACATAAATGATATTGTTCATGTCGTTCCTTTAAATAAATTATTTAAGAATATGAAAAGATACACTTCTGTAATAATAATAATAATAATAATAATAATAATAATAATAATAATAATAATAAAGAGCAATAGTGCAATTGGCATTCGTAAATCTCTATTTTGTTTTATTCAGTTGGTATTAGTAAGTAAATCGAATTGTAGTAACCCACCTTCATCTATTTCAGGCCCACAGTTTTTTAACATGTGGGTATTCATAAATGCCAGAATTATTCAAATGTTGATATTTTGTCAGAAAAAATTAAGAATATACTGTTTTTAATTTTAATTTTATTTTATTCGCGACATTTTCCCAATGGATATCATTTGATGTTCTGAGCTTCCTACACTCGTTACGTCCCAAAAATGTTATAAAATTAATGAAATATATTAATAGAAAACGACTAAAAACTATTTGCATCATAATTTACTTAATTTTATTGTTCCAAATATCTTCAGCAATAAGCTTAGAACTATAGAAGCTAAAATAAATACATAAATAAATAAAAATGAATCGTTTCGAATCAAATCTGTAATGTTTGGCATTTGGTGCCAGTGCGTTATCGTGAACTTAGAAATGCTGCGACGGCTGTTGTGCATAACAAAAGACTGGAGTGTTTTGTCTTTAAGATGTAGCCCTCTGGGAAAATTAATAAATGAGCATCGAGCAGCGCATACTTAAAACACATATAAGCAAATACCGGAAACTCTTACGCAACCAATTTTTAACACAATTCTTGTTTTTTTAAAGAGTTTCACTTCTAATTTCCGATTTGACTTCTATTTTTAGAAAACTATGCCTATGAAAGAACTCGTTCATAGCTTACCTCCACCGGCATGCATTTTCCTGACGATCTCCTTGGCCTTGTTCCGATATTCGGGTGTGGCTGGGAAGGCTGGCGTGGGCCCAGGGTGTGGCTTGGGACTGTCGTCATATGCATTATAAGGTGCAAAAACTGCACTGGCTGACGTGGAGTCCAGATTCCAAACCTGGAACATGTGTTGCATACATCAGCGCATTCACTTAAGTCTATTTCACAGATACTGTTAGGAAGGTTAGATTTTTACCCACTTATAATACTTAAATAATAACAAATATAAACATTTACTGTATCTGTCGTACTTTGGAAATAAATATGAGCTCGTGAGAGTTTGGAATTTTATTACATAATTTGTTATACATTCATTACTAAATGTTGACAACTCTAACATATAATATCGGTGCCTATTAGACCTGAATATTATTGTGCTCAAAAACAATTATTCTGGGCTTCTACATCACAATGATAACTGGTTGTAAAGGAAAGCAGAGTTACAACAATACGCTTTACAAGTGTACAAGAAACCCAAAAAAGGGTTACAAATTGCTGAAATAATTTAATATTCAATGAAAATATGTTTTCCATAGTGTAGATATTTCAAGAAACTTTATTTGACGAAAGACCATGGGTCGAAAGAATTCAGGTCAGAGCAGTGCATGAGAAAATTTGTTGAAATACACCACAAAATGAATAAACAAACAAACGCTCTGGGAGTAAAACTTTTTTTACCAGAAGATATGAAAATGTATCGGATATCGGCGGGACATTATGTTAAAAAATAGGCGTGAAAGAGCAAACAGGCTCCATCACAACTTGCTTAAAATGGCCAATAAATAATCATTATTGACGAAAAGGTGTTCACGATAGTAGAAAAATGTAATAAACAAAACAATAAAATATTCACATCAAATTGTCTACAGAACAATATACGTTTTAAATGTAATTCTTTGTCTATTTAAACATGTGATACACAGTGAGTAAATATGGATGCTCTGTTTATTTGTCTATCTAGTAGTTACCATATTATTTGTTTAAATTGTTAGTAAATGAGCTGCTTTTTAACATAATACTGCAGCAACTTGCCTCTGTTAAAATATTGGCAAAACGGTAAGAGATGTTCTTAATAAGTCAAATAAACAAAGTCATTTAAGTAGACGTGAACATTTTATGGCAATTGATATAATTATAAATCGTGGAACACAAGCTGATGCTAATAGGGAGGCGATATCAAGAATTTTGCAGTTCAAAAGAACAATATACAGGTAAACTAAGGATTACAACTGCTGCAGAAGACCCAAGGGCCCTGCGAGAAAGAAGGTAAACTGCTGTTAAGAAGTGCCCTGCAGAATGTTGACAATTTACTGATAGAAACAAATCGTATGAAACTTAGAAATTTGTATGGTGTCTGGAGCAAGTCAATTGGCAACAGAAATAATGCAGTCATGTTTCCTTCAGACGTTCGTAAGCACAAAGGCTAACACCATTGGGGAGAAAAAATGGCAAATAGAAAAAGGGATCTTGTGTTGATCTATGGAACAATGAATGAAAAAAGATATATTCAAGATGATTTACAGTCTGTTGTGCTTTCTATTATTGAAGTATATGACCCTGAGTACCAAAGTTGTTCTACTCAGCTCATAAAATCAAAATTCAATCGACCATCTTTGGGATGTCCTTCAACAGAGAGTTTAATAGAATAATGAACGTCTCCAGCATTGGCACAATATCGAACACGATGAAATCCTTCATCACATTTCTTAATGCCAGAAAGTCGAGCAGTACTTAATGCAAGAGGGGGTGTACACATTACTGAGCATCAAGGGAAACTTGAGAATAAGGACAATTTTACATATTTCTGTGTTTTGTGTTGGTATCTCTTAAATTAGGAAAACAGGTTATTTTGCTATAAAGGATTAAACTTTGCCCCTACGAATTTTTGTGTTATATTATCAGAGCAAGTATTATAAATATTGTTAACATAACTTGTACAACTACTATTACATTTTTTAAGAAAAATGTTGTATTTCTTGGACAGTTTTGACGTGTGTAGTATGATAATAAAAACAGCAACAGCACTTACCGTTACAGAATACGAAAATTCGACGATATTGAAATAATCTCCAGGATTGAGATCATCCAGTATAGATTCCATGGCCTCTTTGAGCTGCTCGATTTTTCTGCCTGACATCGAGCCACTGACGTCAAGTACAAAAATGGCGTGTTTCCGCAGAGGTTGCAGCTCTGTCGGCGCGAAAAAATGGACAAAGTATCCATCACTAACCTGCAAAACATAAAACATAGCCCCATCAGCTTGAAGATGATAGCTTTCCTCAATTACAACTTGACAATTTACACAGATTTCTAATACCACTATCAGCATAATTTATAAAACAAAACATCCAATTTAGGTAATCTAAATGCAATATTAAGAATATTAGTAATAGATCTTTCTGAGCAATAGAAAAGATAACTATATGTCCTTGGTGAATGATCTACTGGAGAATACAAGAACATGGGGTGTAGAATATCACTTAAAATTAATTTTTTTTACTTGAAATATCGTTATCAGGCATGGATCCCTTGATGATGGGCGATTATTGTTGGTGTCTTCTTAGGGAGTGTAATGAAACACCATAAAAAGAAGAGCATTATGGACAAACTTTTCAAAACAAAATGAAGAGTAAAATTGCAACTACAGAGCCTTGGTTTTGACGCGTGGCCGTCTAAACGGGAATTTACTTGACACTGGGAAGCACGCTGTTTTCCGACGGAGTCGGAATATCCTAATCCCTTAATTTCAAGCACATAGATTTCTTGTGTAAATTTTAACTACAATAATTACATATCTGCTTCATAAAAATGTTGGAAACGGTGTCCTTGTGTCGCCATACACCTTTTAAAAAAATCTGCATTAATGTTCATTAATTCTTCTGAAATAGCAGCAATTTCCGTTCTTATACTGTTTTTCAGTTCTTCCATGTTTGCGGGTTATTCTAATACGCTGTTTTTTTTTTTTAAGGTCCCCCATAAATAGAAATTGCATACGGTCAGATCTGGAGACCACGCTGGCCAAATCCAGTATTGACGACTCTATCTTCCGAAATTTTCTCAATTAGTTTTAACCAGAGATCTTTTGTATGTGTTGTGGCGGAATCTTGTTCAAAATATGCCTGTGTACATTCAATGTCGCACTAGGAATGGTGCGATTATGTTATCCCTACCTCTACCAATTCACTGTATCTTAAAAGGGGGGTTATTGTAGTACATTATTATTGTACCTGAGAGATTATTATTCTCAGCGTATAAATCCAAAGTCTCGGGTTCAAATCCGGCCAGGGTACATGAATTTTTAGTGCATAAATCCCTCTCTTTCTTTTTAATTACGTTTTTTAATATTTCAGGTCATCAGCGTCCCAATTCAGGAAGTGAAACGGTCGACAAATTTTGCTCAGAGACCTCTTCTTTTAGGTTTGAGGTTCTTTTTCATGCCGTGAATTTACGACACGGGACACACGGCTTTACTTCCCTTCCCAATGAAGCCATACATAGGATTTTTACCCACGAAAAATGCATCAGTCCTGGCCGGGTTTGAACTCGCGATTTATGAAATATTTGACAAAAGTTGCGTTGATTCAGGATCAGGAAACGGTCAAGGAATTCTTTATGATACCCACCAGAACCTCGCCAGCTTGAGGATCTCTATCCACGTCATACTGGACAACGAACTGTCCACTGAGTCCTGCAGCGGACAAATTCTCCTCATCCTTGCCCTTTTTCGCCAGCTCCAACTGCTGCTCAGCTGTTGGCGAAAACCGTATATGTGCCTCAGTGGGAGATGGCCTCTCAACTATCGCCAAACCGTTTTCTGCAAACAATACGAATCATAAATTATTAGCTGGAATGTGAAAGACTTTAAAGGATATTGCAGATAGTGCATAGTAAGCAAAGTAGGGAATTTGCCCTCAGTGTTCGGCCATTCTCTAATTCTAGTAGCAAAATATGATATTTCAGTTTAAAACTTGCCAGTCTGTTGTTTGAAATTATGGGTAACTAATTAATTGTATCCTCATTTTCCTATAATCACAGTGCAATCGAAGTTTGTGTACACTAGCACATTGTGTGAAGATGTGTGATTAATGGTAAAACTGGAGTTAAAGTTCATGCTGATCTTGGCAATTTATCTTACCCAGTAGCGTTTATAATGCTAACTATTTCAGTTGCATTTCTGTAGAAAATGTTGCTAGACTTTATATTGCATTAATTTAAACAATAAAAGATCACGTAGATTGAAGTTGTAGCTTTAAAAAATGTTGGTTAGTACATTTTAGGGTTTACCCCATCACCCCCAGAACTATTAAATTTCAAATGGCATCCCTACTTTATGATACTTATCGTACATTTTATAGAATATTCAATTATTCAACTGTTATTGAATATTTTGCTTTCTATTGCTGTCTGTTAACCTAAATTGTTATTGTTTTAATTTGAACAGAATGTAAAATTAGTAAATGAGTTGTAGGGTGAAACCTTTTTAATTTGGGTAATATTATAATAATTAATGTTACAACAATATAACATATTTTGAATCTCGTGACTAATCTGCTTACTTTCTATTCCTTTTTGAATATATATATATATATATATAATTTTGAGACATTTAATTATCAAATACAACTATTAAATTAAATACTCAGTAGTTATTTATACGGTTGCTTAAACTGCATTGGTCTTATCATGTAGATTGTGAACATGAATACTATAGTTGTAGTCCGTAGGAAATTGATGACGCAAATGAGTTCGGTGTCCTTGGTGCACAAAGCTATCTGGCATTCACCTTCTCAGAGCAAGAAAAAACTTCGAAAACAATTTTACACAGAGAGCTTGACCTGAACGAAAATCGAAACCAGGACCTCTGGATTAGTAGTCACAGACACAACCACTAGAACAGGAAAGCGGTTAGTTGAATACAGAACCTTGATATGAATGCGTGCCCGGCTTAAAGGGGATTTTCCCGTCCTGTTTCTAACCGGTTCTGTTCTCTCCTCCACTTTCCCGCCTCACTATGTGCTGACGCGAAGTCTTTGCGCTGTATAGGAGTTGAACGTTGTGAGACTACTTGTTCCAATGTTTTGGTGCGTTAGTGCTGTTGTAATGCCAAAAAGTGGCATATTTTTATTACGAGAATGTTCATATATGCTTCCTATGTGATAACAAACTCATGTAGAGAAGTGAGATGGTGATTTATAGACAGGTTCTCGGTTGTTCGTGCACCTTACAGAGAAACGGTCTGTAATCGCCTGAATAGATAAGAAACCGAAAGTAAAACGCCGTATTCGTACACAAGAAAAGCTCAATGAGATCGGAGAAAGGTTAGAACGAAGTCCAAAGAAATCTCTGGAAATACTTGCACAGGAATCCGGAATTTCGCAAACCTCGGCTTGGAATGCCACTAAACTTTAAAATTAACGCCATATAAAGTAACTGTATTCAGGAATTGCAACCACGCGATAATGTGAGTAGGGTTAAATTCTGCAATTGAGTGTTGGACTATTGACCCGCATTTGATTTTTTTAAAGAACGAAACATGGTTTTATTTACATGGCCATATAGGGACACAAACCAATAAATACTACAGCGCAGAAAACCCGATCTTGTACACGAAATGCTTGTATTTAAGGGGATATGGATTACCGATCCATCGGCAAACAGCGTGCTTCCCGGGTCCAAGCAAATCCCCGTTAAGCCGGTCCGGCCACGCGTCCAAAAGAGACCTCTGTAGTATAATTAAATCAAAGAGCAATAACAAAAGCCTAGGTTGCCAGGCTAGGATAGAAAACAAAGGATGTAATGGTCTTTAAAAGTTAAGTATTATTAAAATACCTGCTGAAGTTCAGATCGTAAGGTCCTCACTTTCACTTCACCAAGTATAATACAATAAAATTAATGATATTAACAATTTGAACATAATATTTGTTAAACACTGCATTCTCCATATAAACACTGTTCGAGTAATGCTCTAAATTGTCATTGTGATAGACAGGCGGTAGTGAGTTCCACAGACGTTCGGTGTAGGGGTATAGCAAGAGTGGCATTGATATTCGATTGGAAATAACAGACCGAAAGATAACACGGATGCACAGAATTCGACGCAGAAGAATGAGAGAGTGCAACTTGTTTCTAGCATCCAGTCCACGCCGGGATAACAATTCAAACGCTGGAGTGACATGATCTGATTTACGTGAGTTGCTTACATAGTGAATGCATGTGAACACGCCATTTAACACAATGTCGCGAGTGGAATTCGTAACTGGGGCCGAGGAGGTGAAACCAAAAATTAATTCAAAATTGTTTTTACACTGCAACCTCAATACCCTAACTGACGTTTCTATGATTGAATTAAATTTATTTTAAATAATAGACATTGAAACAAGAACTTTTATCCAGCGATAGTTTCAATCTATTGTATAGGCATAGAGGAGATCACGACTGTCACACCATTTGTTCCTGCAAGGTTTTATCTTTAATCTAATCAAGCCAACTTTCAAAATTAAATACAAAATGTTCTAAGAAATGCACAATGAAGTAATTTTTATAATGTAATAGTACTGATAAGAGCCCGGAAGTTAGGCAAAATGCCTTTTCCCCTTGGGTGGATATATTTTCATTATGTTACTGCCTATTTCAACCAAAATAAATGCCTGAACTTCCGGGCTCTGGTCATGATGTTTCTTTAAGAAGGCAAGAAGTGCTAAAGATATTCTTTAAAATAAGGAAAAGAACCAAGTAAAAACCCTTAAAGAGTCCTCTTTGTGTGTGGAAGACTTGAGGCAACAAAAAAGTACCATAGATTTATTTTTAAGCCATAAAAATACCTAGCACTTTTAGTTATTTTATTTTTGAAAATGTAGATATTTTTTAAAAAAAAACACCTACTAATCCGCATCTTAACTTGTAGTGATCTTCTAGTTACCTTTCTTCTCCTGGTTAGGGTTGATCTCGTTGCCAGAACGCAGTTCAGGGATATGCAGCAATGTGATGTTGCGATTTTCCGTGATGTATACATCTACTTGAAGGTCCCTCACAACTTGACCAGGATCCAGGTTCAACACGTGACTATAACTGGACAACTTCCTTGAGAGCAACTCCTCGTACGTCAAGTTGAATGTCACCTTCTGCGTTGGCTCAACGTTCACTGATACCGTGAATCGATTGGAATCTCTGGCACTGCAATAGACGATCAGCACTATTAAAATACTGGGATGCGTATGTATATCACTGCGATTAAAGAAAGGTGGCAAAGAAAGTTGAGTAAATAACAAAAAAGTGCAGCGTTCTAAATTATAGAGCAGAGAAAATATGCAGCATGCTTTTAAAGAATTTTGCCTAAAACGTTAAAGGATTTTAAAAACCATCTTCGTTACTTTGTGCTTAAAGTTAAAAGTAGTACCCGCTTGTAATATTTTTAATGTAGTGCGTTTTTATTATTATTATTATTATTATTATTATTATTATTATTATTATTAGTAGTAGTAGTAGTAGTAGTAATAGTAGTAATAGTAGTAATAGTAGTAATAGTAGTAGTAGTAATAGTAGTAATAATAGTAGTAATAGTAGTAGTAGTAATAGTAGTAGTAATAGTAGTAGTAGTAATAGAGGTTGTAATAGTAGTAGTAATAGAAGTAGTAATAGTAATAATAGTAGTAATAGTAGTAGTAGTAGTAGTAGTAATAGTAGTAGTAATAGTAGTAGTAATAGTAGTAGTAGTAGTAGTAGTTGTAATAGTAGTAGTAATAGTAGTAGTAATAGTAGTAGTAGTAGTAGTAGTAGTTGTAATAGTAGTAGTAATAGTAGTTGTAGTAGTAGTAGTTGTAATAGTAGTAGTAATAATAGTAGTAGTAATAATAGCAGTAGTAATAGTAGTTGTAGTAGCAATAGTAGTAGTAATAGTAGTAGTAGTAATAGTAGTTGCAGTAGTAATAGTAGTAGTAATAGTAGTAGTAATAATAGTAGTAGTAATAATAATAGTAGTAGTAATAGTAGTTGAAGTAGTAGTAATAGTAGTAGTAATAGTAGTAGTAATAGTAGTAATAATAATAGTAGTAGTAATAGTAGTTGAAGTAGTAGTAGTAATAGTAGTAGTAATAGTAGTTGAAGTAGTAGTAATAGTAGTAGTAGTAATAGTAGTAGTAGTAATAGTAGTTGCAGTAGTAATAGTAGTAGTAATAGTAGTAGTAATAATAGTAGTAGTAATAATAATAGTAGTAGTAATAGTAGTTGAAGTAGTAGTAGTAATAGTAGTAGTAATAGTAGTAGTAATAGTAGTAATAGTAGTAATAATAATAGTAGTAGTAATAGTAGTTGAAGTAGTAGTAGTAATAGTAGTAGTAATAGTAGTAGTAATAGTAGTTGAAGTAGTAGTAATAGTAGTAGTAGTAATAGTAGTAGTAATAGTAGTAGTAGAAGTAATAGTAGTAGTAATAATAGTAGTAGTAATAGTAGTTGTAGTAGTAATAGTAATAATAGTAGTAGTAATAATAGTAGTAATAATAATAGTAGTAGTAATAGTAGTTGTAGTAGCAATAGTAGTAGTAATAGTAGTAGTAATAGTAGTAGTAGTAATAGTAGTAGTAATAATAGTAGTAGTAATAATAATAATAGTAGTAATAGTAGTTGAAGTAGTAGTAGTAATAGTAGTAGTAGTAGTAATAGTAGTTGAAATAGTAGTAATAGTAGTAGTAATAGTAGTTGAAATAGTAGTAATAGTAGTAGTAGTAGTAGTAGTAATAATAATAGTAGTAGTAATAGTAGTTGAAGTAGTAGTAGTAATAGTAGTAGTAGTAATAGTAGTTGAAGTAGTAGTAATAGTAGTAGTAGTAGTAGTAGTAGTAGTAGTAGTAGTAGTAGTAGTAGTAGTAGGTAGTAGTATTTATTTCAGCGGCACCAATACTATTTAATACAACTTCGACAGGCGCACAGTGCTTTTAGAATACATTAAGTTTATTGGATTAAATACAAGATATTAGATTACATATTTCACAATAAACTATAAATAAATATATATAATACTAAAAATATAGGATAAAATAAAACAACGAAAAGTAAAGAACAAAGAAAAAGAAAAATATTTGTTAAAAATTTAAAAAATACATACGCAAAGAAAAATACAAGGGAAACGCATTAGAAATGACACACACACACACACACACACACACACACACAACTGTATTCAATAAATTTGTTCTCTCTATCCCCTTCCCGGTTATCAGCATTTTCAGACCTGAGCTGTCTCACTTTCCTCAGAAGTTTAGCTAATATCTCCCCTTCCTTACCTGGCAGTAGAGCCCAATATGACCACTTTAGATACTTGTCCTATTCTTACGTATCTATACATTCAGGCAGTATATGTGACCATGACTCCCCCCTCACAGATTTTAATCATCCGCTATGCCCCTAGTCTGAGCTGCGCAAGCCTCCTTTTTTGATGTACTGCTCCCTTCCCTATTCGAATATTAGCCCCGTTTGTATTTCTAGCGAAATCATCTCTCTGCAATGCGCAATTTTTGTTGCCTATCCATATCCCTCAAGAGGTTCTTAACCTTCCTCCATATGTTCTTTCTATTCCTCTGGCTCATCTTCCAAATAGTGCCGATCCCTATTGTGTCTAGTCCCTTTATTAATTTGGATCCCCATGTCTTGTTCTCTCCCACCCCCTAGAAGTTCATGGTAATACAATGCCCTAATTATAGTTTCATTTTCATGAATAAATTACAGCCAGTATTTCATTCACTACTATGATTTTGTACTCTTTGGTCTCGGTGTGGGCTCCAAATTCCCTCTTAATTCCGCAGCCGCAAAATTCCTTTCAGTAAACATGTCCTCACTGAATCTACATCCACATTTTGTTCCCATTCTCAAATTAATGGCTGTAGAGAACAGAGGAATTGGGGCGGGAAGGTTATATACACATAGATATGAAGGTAATCTAGTAAATGTTGTTGCTCTTCCTGGGTATAATATCTTTTTTTTTTATTAAACGGGCGGTATTAGTATGCGGTAAGGCTTATGTTAAAGTTATAATTATATCTGTACTTGTAAGCTTGTCACAATAAAAATTAATTTACTCTTACTACTGACCTTGACCGCATTGTTAAGCGCGGCCTGCCACTGCCGGCATCACGCTGCCATCATGAGGCCCAAACAAATGGATATCACAACAATATTTAAATAAATGAAATAGTTAAAAAGGTTTTTTTGCATTGTTGAAATTTATGTTTAATGTTTTAAATACCGTATCAAGTTTCAAAATAGACCAGAATCTGAGAAAAATTGGACTTTATGCCTTTTAACTTAACAAAATACATTCTTTGTACACTTTTATGATGAACAGAGACTACTGTTCGTATAAATATGACCTATATAATTTATAACCCTCCATAAGCTAAGCTTACTCCAACGGTGAAATTTTACATTGTCGGTGCTGTTTCTAATAAACGATGCGTCAGTTTTTATGTACTAATTAAAAATTGCAAAAAATCTCAATTTCAGTTCCTTCTAGAAAATAACGATTTTCGAAATATTACGTTCAGTTATAGCTGAAAACTTCACCTGTGCTTTTGTAAAAGCTCTTGCTTTATTAAAAGACAGTTACACAAAAACATGTGCCTATAAAGCATACCTTTCGAATAAGGTGAAATTCAAGTGTTTACTGCTTACCTAAGCGCTACGTGAGCCGCGGTTTGTCCGCTGGCCACAGCTTGCTCGTATTCGTGTTTGGCTTCTTCCTTTTCTCTTACGTAAGCCTCGTAAACTTTGCCACCCACTTCACTGAAACACAGATATGAACTCTTATTATACCAGTCTAGTAAATATAAGCAAACACTTTTTCTTCAGAAAAGATATTTCAGTATTGTTGTTATCTAAAAGTTATACACATTGTACCTAATGAGTGAAAATTGGCTCTCGTTTGCAAAAGGAACATATTATTTCAGCTGAAAATTCTAAGAGATCAAAATTCAATAAAACATAAGATATCGCTCTAACTATAATGACGATTTGGTAAATATTTTCTAAAATCTAAGTCATTTTATGTTTTGAAGAACTCATTTGAGCTCCCCATGCGTTAGGTATATACTTACATAAGAAAACCGGAGATGAACGCAGTCTCTGGTAGAATGACACTAAAGAATATCTCTTGTGACTTGTTGGCAGGGTTGGCAAGCCTGCTGCTTATCACTGTCTTGGCATACCTTGACTGTATCCTGGACTCTACCCTCAGACTGTACATCTCTGGCTTCGGTAACTTTGGGGTGGCCTGAAATGTTAAGAAACCAATATATTTATATTTTAAGATAAGTGCCACACATTATACATCTAAAAATAGTAATATTTCTACAGTATTTTAGGTCTCCTTGCCATAGTCAACTATTCTTATTGTTTTCAAATTTTGTTCATAGAAGTCTTAAAACCATCTGAAGAGCATTTTCGCTTGGACATAGAAACTGTAACAAAACATTATCACACAGCCTTCAAGACCTGATGAAAAAGTCTCTAACTCACAGAAATGCACAAGACTATGGATGACATATTAAAGTAGAATTAGTTCATCATATTATGAGTTTATACTGTCAAGAGCCTAGTTCTGGGTATTCAAAAACAGCCGCCACAGAAGAATGTTTAACACCACTGGCTGGCTGAAGATGTACAACATGTAAAACAGTTAATCCACAAGTGTTAGCTCTGTCACACAAAACTACGCATGTTATAGACATGAAAACTTACAAGAGTGAATGATTCCTGACTTCGTTCATAAAAGGAAGCTGATGGCGAGTTCACAAGAGATTTTGGCCAGAATCCAAAAATATTCTGACAAATTCCATAAGTGATTTGTCACTATGGATGAGTCATGAACACATCATTTCAATCCGGAGACAAAAGCTCATTGCAAACAATGGTGCCATTGTCACGTCAGCTCTTACAAGGTCATGGTGTCTGTGATTTGCGATGCAGACGGAGTTCTGATGATTGAATTCTTGCACTGTAGAGATCGTAACAGGTAACCACTTGGCAAAAGCCGTGCCAAGTAATCAAGAATTTGAGACACAAAGAGCTCTTCCTCATAGACAATATCTTTAGGGATATGTTCTAAGCTTCCAGTTCCATAATTATCAATAATACATTTTTTAAGCAGTGATGACGTGAAGAAAACTGAACGACTGATGATATTTTACTTAGAGAAAAGTCATGAGGTTGGATACAGGTGTGTAATTTTTAATTGAACAGCCCTGGTAGATCGCCTATCTCAATCTTTTCAAAGATTACAGGTTTAAGAAGACGTTTCTACAAGTTTGGGAATTCCAGTTCATATTAAAGTCAAAGGAGATACCAAGGTTTTTTTTTTTTTTTTTTTTTTTAGGTTTAATCTTGATTCAGGTGTAATCCGAGCTTTCTAGCCCAATTATTATTACTTCTACATCGTCGTCATTGAGCAGTGCAGGATTTATTCACTGATATCCTTTATTCTTAGGATTCACAATAAACTCCAAAAGAAAAAAAAAGCGGTTGCATTTTTGTTTTTCTCAACGAAGCTCGGCATATAACCATCAATTAACAAAAGTATGACGAGTTCATTAACTAGCAAAATTGGACCATTGAGGTTTGGGGTTAAACTAAAGCGAAATTTTTTTTATAAAAATTGAAAAAATGACTCCATAGGCCGCAATTTTTGCTATATCTAAACAAAACTCTGTAATAATAGATTGGTAAAAGTGATTTCAGAAAATCAAGGTAATCAAGCTAGTAGGAGCGGAGGCTACCTGAAAAACGAATAGGGGTTAAAGTGAAATTTTAAAATCGCTCTAGCGTCCGTAATTTATTTTTTTAAAACAAAAAATCGGTATGGGCCAGTGAAATAATATAATAAAAATAATTTCCGGAAAATCAGTGAAATTGAACTTTTAAGAGGGGGGGAATTACCTGAAACCCAAAATTAAAAGCAGCTCTAGAGTAATTAATAATTATTTTTTCGCATTGAAGCTTACGTAGCATAATTTAACTAAAATAAAAAATATAGTTTTTTAAAATCAGGAAAATATGGCATAAGGAGTAGGGGTTAATATAAAACCCAAAATTTAAAAATCACTCTAGCAACGCCAATATTTGTTTTTTCACAACTAAACTCAGTTTATATCATTTAAACCAAGTAAGAAAAATGATTCCTGAAAATCAGTGAAATCAAATTAATAGAAGGGGGGTAACCTGAAAAACGAGTGGGAGTTAAAGAGAAATTTAAAAATTGCACTAATGGCCGCATTTTTTATTTTTTTTAAAACGAAACTCGGTATATGCCATTGAAGTAAAATAATAAAAATAATTACCGAAAGGTAGTGAAATCGGATTATTAGGAGGGGGAGGGAATACTTCAAAACCAAAATTTAAAAATCGCTCTAACGACATTAATGTTTTTTTCGCAACGAAATGTCAGTTTCGGAAATTCGGGGAAATGAGGCCGTTAAGAGCGGGGATTACCCTGACACTCAAAATTTAAAATGACTCTGTAATAGCATTCAGAAAACGTGTGCGTTACATTTTTACTACAATAACATTTAAATTAAATTTCAAAGCCAATGATAATCTATTAAACTTTCCATTGTTTATTGTGTATATTTGCTTAGTACATCATAATTATTTTTAAATAGCAACACGTTTTTGTTTTATTGAAACAACGAACACCATTTTCTTAAATACAGAGTGTAACTCGAAAATTTTCTGTTATTTCTTTCTATTTTAGTGAATGTAAAGACGAAATAAAGGGCTCAGTTCATAAACATGGTTACGTTTAAAAACGTTATATATGAGCGGTCATACATTTCATTTAATTAATAACATACCATTAATTTTTGTGACTTAAAATTAATAATAATAATAATAATAATAATAAAAACAATAATAATTCTAAAAATGCGGTTTTTCTTTTGTAATATAAGTTGCAAAAATTCTAATTTTGTTTCCCTAATACCTTACAGAAATACCATAACTTATTTCATTCATTAATAAGAGCATAATGTGGATTTTATATCCTTAAAAAGTTACTCGACCAGGTGAGGAATTCGCTTAGTTTACGCAGCTCCTGCGCGACGGACATTTTAAATATGATAAAACACTTTTTACTTGAAACCTCTGGATTTTAATTTTGTTAAAAATGGATTATGCTAGTTATAAAATTGCAACATGTCTCCTTTAGACGGAACTAAATAGAAACAAGTTACATCATCTTCATGTATAGACCTTTCTAACTGTAACAGCTGATTTCCATAGCTCCTGCATGCTTCAGTTATTTTAAAATAAATAAATCTTAAATGTCTTAATTTTTTTTGTGAGATCTAATTTTGTCTAACCTGCAATACACTCCAACTTGTGAATTTTGAATTTGTTAGATTGTAATCATAATTTATCTTTTTGCCTCATCACCCCCGTTCCGCTTTCATACAAATACCTGGGAGGGAGGGACAGATACTACTTTATATAATTTAACCTTCTTTCTTTTCGAATGTTAATACAAAGCTTAATATTGTTTCATTGTACTATTCTAATGCAAATTTTTCTTTCCTAAATGTTTCTTAGTTATTCCGATAAAGTTGTTGATAATTTGTTCCATTGTTTTATTCTCCATAATTTAGATTCGTTGTATTGCCTTGAGAAGCCACAGTTTTATTTTTATCGACAGATATGTTCCAAGTCTCACTAATCCGGAAGTAAATGCTAATGTTTATATTTGCACTATGATACAATACTTTAATGAAAATGCTATATTTGTCTTTAGTAAAACAATCTACTGTGGTACACTCATACCAAAGCCCATTGTAAAAACTGATGAGAAACTAAGATGATCTTATAGTGTTTACGTGTCAAAATTGCTAAGGGACTACTTTTAATTAAGCAATTATTGTTAGTCTTGAGGTCAGTTTATTATACACATCCAAACACCTTGTCTCAATAATCTGAGAGCGTCATCCTCCTGTTGATGTCTGCAAGTACTTACTTTGAAAGGTGCTGAAGGAAAACCTCCAGAATGTGACCAGAAGAACAGTAAAAATTCACAAGTTTTAACAAGAACTATTTAACTGCAATTTGCTGAACAACATATAGTACGAAAAACAGCGTATTTAATTTAGAGTACAATAAGAAAAAATACTTAAAACACGATTAAAACATTTAAATGTAAAACTTTAAATCATAAAAGGTCATGTGGTAAATTTGACAGATTAGTCCTATTCAACTGACAAAAGTATATTAACTGTTAGGCAAGTTAATTACAAATGCCGAAATTATAAATGGTTTGCATTTTGCCCTAGGAGTGCACATTTCTTAACAAAATATTATAAAATGCACCTTAAGCCATTATAGTAATTAAGTAAAACTTTTACAATTAAAACCTTTGCTAATACATAATACCTGGGCCACTGGATAAACACAGTGAAAAAGCCCCTGGCAATAATTTTTATTTACAAGGCCGAAAAGCATCCAACCTCTAGTTTTTACAGAAAAGAAGATGGAATGTCTAGTGAATTGACAGCCGACAACCATTAGTTCTGTTACTATTCGATGCGTTGCAACCAATAGGCAAATAAACTGAGAATCATGCTGTGCACATGGAAAGGAGTGGGAAGGGTAAGAAGGAAAAAGAAAAGTGCATATATCGATCGCGTAAAACAGATATGTGCAATAAGGCACGAAACAGGAGTAAAACATTAATATTGCAAAAGAAAGTAGTACTATGTATTGGGTCTATTGGGTATATATGTAATAGGAATTCTTATTGACAACTATTTATTGACTTACTGTTAATGATCGTATATAACATTTATAATTTAAAATTTGTCTTACTGCCATTTGAACAAAGAACGGAGACCAGCATAAGTATCTCACAGTGGTAGAAACAACTTAAAATTAAATTAAAAACAGTTAAAAATTTTCGGGCAATTTTGCCGTAGCCAATGGTTTAATATGTTATCACAGCTTTCACCAACTTCTGCGGCAGGCATCGTCAGTGGACGATGTGCTGATCATAACTTTTTAATGAGTAGTCATAGAACAGGAGCCTTGGGGGGGGGGCTCACTACCAAGAAAGGAAATTCTTAAATTGTTAACCTAAAGAAACCAAGAACTTGAAATGAAGTACATTATATAAACTAATAATTAATAATCCTCATAACACACTGGAAGAATTCTTTAAGACAGCCAAGAAGCTTAAGATGATATGACATATTGTTTATACATGTAACACAATTTTGTAAGACGAATTATACGATTATAATATTTGAAAATTCAGAAGAGGGCACTAACTTTATGGTTGTATATCTTTATTTCCAAAAATAAATTATTATTATTATTTAGCTCCATTCATTATGTAGTGGGTTATGTGAATAGTATATGATTTTGTTTATTCATTTTCTAATCGTTTTATCTATGTATATGTTGAAAAATATTGGCTACATACTGCAATGTTAAGGAACACTTAGATTGATTTTTCCTGCTATTTTTGGACGAGAGCAAGAGACATAGATTTTTGAGTTTTTGTACATTATTTAAATTACTTCTAAAATGTAGAATGATATACTTTCTTATTTAAAATGTTCCATAAGGGTCTTCTATTTAGTTTATGAAATGTTTTGATGTAATTTATGAATAAAACATGTGATGACGCCATCATAATAGAAGGGGAGAAAAATGTTAGTCGGAATAGAGAAATCTACGGTTAGCAAACGCTTTTAATGATTTATTAAGCCTAAAGTAGCAAACTATATCATGGAATGTTCACGCCAGCAGTAGCGAAGATAATTGCACATCGCAATCCGTCATGGACTGTCTTTTCACGCAAAACAAGTTCTAAACCGGTCCGCTGCTACTTTCGTAGCGTGGGATTTTTTTTTTTTGCGCTTCTGGGATTTCAGTATTCAAGTTCTGTGAAACCCTGAAGCCTCTTAGAGAGCTTGCACTTCCGGGAAACGCATGGCATCGCATTTCATGCAGAATACCTCTTTGATATGCTGGAAAATTAATTATAAAAAGGACAACTACACTGTATTTTTTGTATTTAAAGTTAAAGATCCGGTTTTCAAGGACACCTGATTCTCACTATTTAAATGAAATGCGCCCAATAACTTGTTAACTGTTTTATATCTCATATCCACACTGAGAGATAGAATGGCGAACAACAGAATAATTAAAAGCTTTTATTTTTAAGGGGGTACGGAATGGGTTTTGGATCAAACATTTGTTTTTTGGATTATTATATAGTATGAAAATAGAAAGTGTTTTCTTCATTGTGTCGTCTGAATTATGTCGATATCTATTGTAGAAGTATGTTAATTATTAAAATGACGTGGCCACATATAATGAAGGAAATATCATAAAATGTAAAGTGCTACTGTTATGTTTAGGCGCTGGCTCAAATACCGTTGATACAATGCAGCGAATAGACGAAGAGAGGTTCAGGAGTGCAAAAAATAAGTTTAATAAACTCATAAATCAAGCTCAGGAAATTCAAGAGAATTGCCAAAAGGAAATTTAAACTGGAAAATCATCTCATGCAGCAGGCCTCTACTGATATTTCAGCTTTGGAGCTTGTTTCCGAAAGTTTAATATTTTCTCACACAAGGAAACATTTCTCAGTTGCTAATTAATATTTTGAGGTTAAAAATTCAGGAGTTGTTTGTGGAAGTGTTTTACATATACTGAAATAATGGTTTTGAAAATAATTAAATTTTAACAAAATTATTAAAAAAAACATAGACTATTAAATATACGAAAACAATTGTCACAGCAAATTTTTTTATTTTTACAAAACTATTCAACTTTTTTAAAAACTGTTATTTCAGCTATCATAAGGATATTATACCTACAGACTGTGAAAATTTCAGCCTTTTAGGTTGTATAGTTACTGAGAAAACGTTTCTTACACACTTTAGCATTATCAAGATAGGACATTTCGTATCTCCTTAACTAAATAGTCTCCAGGCTCAATTACATCCCGAATAGGGGAGGGGGTGGGAGGATTATTTAGATATCTGTGGCAGAGAAGAAGAAATGGTCTCGCATGGTTCAGATCAGGGGATTGGAAAGTAAACAAAACAGTTAGTGCTCTCGGGGAAAGAATTTGTTCATTGTGCGGAAAAAGCGATACCTGGAGATATATTCTGGCAGGGAGACACAGATTTTAAGAAATGAACATTTACCATAATTTTTTAATTTCAAAAGAAGTTTGGAAATTTGTCGGGGAGTTTAGTGCATGCGAGATTCACACACACAATTTGGGAATATTTCTAGAGAAGACTCGACAAAGTAGATTAATGGCTGTGGAGAAAAGAGGGGAGTTGGAGAGGAGGTGTCGGTAAATGGAAGGGGGGGGGCTCAAGAACAAGGTTTCCATTCTTGTTTATGTATTTGTATATAAAATTATTAATACAAACGTAAATATATCGAAGTATTTGTATGTATGCATGTAGATTTGTATGTAGATATGTGTATATGTATGTGTATGACCATTTTGATTGTTATAACGATACTAGCATGTACGGCCCTAAGGTCCATGCGACAATTGTATTTATTTGAATGTATTCTAAACTGGAACAATAAAACTCCATTACTACTGCTACTACTACTACTATTACTACTTCTACTACTACTACTACTACTATTACTACTACTACTACTACTACTACTACTACTACTACTATTACTATTACTACTATTACTACTACTATTACTACTATTACTACTACTATTACTACTATTACTACTACTACTACTATTACTACTACTACTGCTATTACTATTACTACTACTATTACTATTACTACTATTACTACTACTACTACTGCTATTACTATTACTACTATTACTACTACTACTGCTATTACTATTACTACTATTACTACTACTACTACTGCTATTACTATTACTATTATTACTACTACTACTACTATTACTATTACTACTATTACTATTACTATTACTACTACTACTATTACTACTACTACTACTGCTATTACTATTACTACTATTACTACTACTACTATTACTATTACTACTATTACTACTACTACTGCTATTACTATTACTACTATTACTACTACTATTACTACTACTACTGCTATTACTATTACTACTATTACTACTACTATTACTATTACTACTATTACTACTACTACTATTACTATTACTACTACTACTAGCACTATTTCTACTACTATTACCACTATTTCTACTACTACTACTATTATTACTACTATTACTATTACTACTACTACTACTATTACTACTACAACTACTACTATTACTACTACTACTACTATTACTATTACTACTACAACTACTACTACTACTACTACTACTGCTATTATTACTACTATTACTACTACTACTACTATTACTACTACAACTACTACTATTACTACTACTACTATTACTACTACTATTACTATTACTACTACAACTACTACTACTACTACTACTACTACTACTATTACTACTACTACTACTATTACTACTACAACTACTACTATTACTACTACTACTATTACTACTACTACTATTACTACTACTATTATTACTACTACTATTACTACTACTACTATTACTACTACAACTACTACTATTACTATTACTACTATTACTACTACTACTACTACTACTATTACTACTACAACTACTACTATTACTATTACTTTTACTACTACTATTACTACTACTACTACTACAACTACAACTACTACATAAATAGTTTAGTAATTACGAAGGCGTTTCAAAAATTATCAAAATAACGAAACTTTCAAATCATAAAGTTCTGTTAGATATTAGAAAATGTCATTATTGTACTCAATCACCTTCCTTTTCATTACACTTCTTGTATCATTGCACTAACTTCTTTATTCCATCAGAAAAAAAAGCATTCAAGAACGCGCCGCTTCTTTGACTTTATCATCATTCCAAATCTTTTTTCCTTTTAGAGCGTCTTTCAAGGATATAAACACAAATACTCTGAGGGAAGAGCAGCAGGAATATAATGGAATGCTGTAATATTTGAAATAGCGATTTCCAAAAGGATGCTTTATCATGAAGAAGGGAAATGCCTTTAGAAAAAAGTCTCCTGAGATGGATTAATATTGCTGACTTCTCTTCCAACATTCTCTTATGGTGCTCCATTACGGCGGAGAGTTTATGGCTGAACTTGACTGGAGAAGATATGTACACACTACCTGTTGCTTTCGGGCTGGAATTATGCATCTAGTTTTCGTGACAAGTGCCAGGAAGTTTTCTCCTTCATCGTTATATGGCTTCAACGAGAGCACCAACTTGTGATACTTGCCAGTTTGAGTTGGCCAGAACTTCTTGAATTTCCAAACAATGACACCAGTGACAACCCTACGAGAAGGCCGGAGATTGTTCACCATGGATTGATATCGCCCATTCTAAAACTCATTCAATCCACTCATGCACTATTCTCTCACCAAAGCGGACAAGTCCATACTGTTGCAGCTTCACACTCTCAGACCACAGAAATCTGATGATTATTCCTTTCTCCTCAACGCTGAAAACAGTTAACGGTGCCATCATTTTGCATTTGCTGCACTTCGGATTAAGCTCAGCCTGCCATCTACTGGCATGTTAATGCTTTCTCTAAGAATGCATCTTCCTTGTGTGGGAGTTGGAAATATCTTGGATTTTTTGTCCACAAAATACTGAACGTTTGCTACTATTTTTGAAAAGTCCTCCCAGAATTCAATTTTTGCAAACAAGTCTTCTAAAGTGTGTTAAAGTAAAAGAAGAAAAATGTTAAAGGTTAATAAACCAATGTATACATCAATGTAGAGGGTCATTCATTATCAACTAAAAACTGGTAGTGGTAATAGTAGTAGTAGTAGTAGTAGTAGTAGTAGTAGTAATAGTAGTAGTAATAGTAGTAGTGGTAATAGTAGTAGTAGTAATAGTAGTAATAGTAGTAGTAATAGTAATAGTAATAGTAGTAGTAATAGTAATAGTAGTAATAGTGTATTAGTAGTAGTAATAGTAGTAGTAGTAATAGTAGTAATAGTAGTAGTAGTAATAGTAGTAGTAATAGTAGTAGTAGTAATAGTAGTAGTAGTAATAGTAGTAATAGTAGTAGTAATAGTAATAGTAATAGTAGTAGTAATAGTAGTAGTAATAGTGTATTAGTAGTAGTAATAGTAGTAGTAATAGTAGTAATAGTAGTAGTAATAGTAATAGTAGTAGTAATAGTGTATTAGTAGTAGTAATAGTAGTAGTAATAATAGTAGTAGTAATAGTAGTAGTAATAATAGTAGTAGTAATAGTAGTAGTAATAATAGTAGTAGTAATAGTAGTAATAGTAGTAGTAATAGTAATAGTAGTAGTAGTGTATTAGTAGTAGTAATAGTAGTAGTAATAGTAGTAGTAATAGTAGTAATAGTAGTAGTAATAGTAGTAGTAGTAGTAATAGTGTATTATTAGTAGTAATAGAGTAGTAATAATAGTAGTAGTAATAGTAATAGTAATAGTAGTAGTAATAGGTATTAGTAGTAGTAGTAATAGTAGTAATAGTAGTGGTAATAGTAGTATTACTAGTAGTAGTAATAGTAGTAGTAGTAATAGTGGTAGTAATATTAATAGTAGTAATAGTAGTAGTAATAGTAGTAGTAATAGTAATAGTAGTAGTAATAGTAGTAGTAATAGTAATAGTAATAGTAGTAGTAATAGTAGTAGTAATAGTAATAGTAGTAATAGTAGTAGTAATAGTAATAGTAGTAATAGTAGTAGTAATAGTAGTAGTAATAGTAGTAGTAATAGTGTATTAGTAGTAGTGTAGTAATAGTATCATCGGAGGGATATTGGAGAGAGTTTTGGAGAACTCCCGCACTTCAACCATAGGCTTTTTTGCCACCCCCAAGTCCCTTACAGTGTTCCAAATTCTATGTTCTTGATGAGATCCAGAACATTATTTCCTATAAGGGGATCATCCATATTGAGATATGGTTGTGGACCGAAGAGCTGATATCTTCCTCTCTCTAGGGATTCATATTCTAAGAGTGAGTCCTTTGCAGTCTCATGAGATTGGCCACAAAGTCTACATATGGGCTCTCCCTTGAAGAGTTGCATTATCTGGAGATTTTTCCTAAATTAACCATGTCCAGTAATTAATCCCACCACCCTCCTTTACTTTTTCCTTCCCAACATTAGGAGTGTTCTGATGAGTGTGGAATTAGGCCCACTGACAAGGCTCTTCCCAAGGGCTTGTCCTGGGTAATTGAACCATCGTATTTTATGTTACCCTCTGGCCCATGATTTGAATGTTGTCCTTACTGTGGACCTGCTAACTCCACAGGCTAGTTCCGGTCCTATTAAGGGGCTGGATGCTCCGTTCTTTGCCAGTTTATCCGCTGCTTCGTTCCCTGTCACTCCTCTATGACCTGGCACACACCTCAGTTCAACAGAATTGAAGTAAAGCTGCCATTTATGGTGAATAAAATCATTAATATTTTAGCCCAAAATCTAGTTGCCCCGATTTCATTTCACCAACACACTCCACTTTCCCTACCTCTTTCAACTCATGGCTAACTGCCATACCGACGAAGATGTGAATAAGCCTCATCCATCTCTTGCACAAATCTGATCTTGTATGAGTATATTAATAATAAATCATTATTAATTTCAGTTTAGTTCCGGTTTAGGCCGTGCCACGCGATCAAGTTGAGACTTGTCTGGGTTTAAAACTGGTTTTTGGAAAACCTGTTCTGGTCTACCAGCTTGAATGGTATAAAATGTACAAAAGTGGAGTACACCAATCCTGCAACTGCAGTACAGCTACTGTAATTGTGTGTGAAAATTATCATTCAGAAAGCTGTGAGTGACTGAACATTTTTTTAAAAGTCCATCTAAGCAATGATAGCAGAAATACTGTGCATTTCAAGTGTTTGTGTGCGGTAGATTCCAAGACCAAATACTCCCAAACAAAAGGATATTCGTGTACATATTTGTGAGGAATTCAAAGGAATGTTACAGGAAACAGTATCAACAAGCACAATATTACTGAAGTGTACTGAAGGATCATATCAGTTGAAAACGACACTATCTCCATGCAAAAGTGGATGTTATCACCACGAAAACTTATGATACTTGCTTCCAAGACAGTGGTATGCCCTTGTTAGATTTGGCCAGAACTTCTAGAATTGCCAAACACCCCTGCTGAGACGATCAGAAGTTGTTTACCATGGATTGTTTTCGCCAATTTTAAAACGCATCAAATCACTCATACACTCTACTCTCACCAATGCAGACAAGTCCATACTGTTGCAGCTTCACACTCTCATGAAAAATGAACTGTGTCCCTCAGTTTCCTTACAGTTACATTTGGAATCCGTGTAATTTTTTCTCGAAAAATTGAAACAAAGGCCAAGTAGAATGCATTTTCAGCCATCAAAAGAAGCGATTCTAAAGACCCTGTTACCGCACCTCTTGCTGATTCGCAGAAACACTGAAATTACAACGAATGGGAAATATTTTGAATATGAATACAATTTTATGGTAGTACAGACGTTGTAAATAGGTACGAATTTTGGATTCGATCAGGTCAAATTTTGACTTCTTTTATCATTTGTTTTTAAATGTTTAGATACATGTCATACTATTAAAACTTCTAGATAATGTTGACATTTTACATACATTGTAAAGGATTTGTTTATGATAAATGGTAACAAGTTTAGAAGTTTACAGTAGTTCCGGACTTAACTTACGAAAGCAAATCTAGCTATGGAAATGCTGTTAATGGATAGCTAACATACTGCAATGTGCTCTTGTGCCACATAATATTTTGCTAGAAATAGAACAGTTTTGGGAAGGGCACACTATTGCAAAATACCCTTATTTCAGATTTTCAAGCAAAGTAGGCGGCGTGGCTTCATCATCTCCAAGAAAGCTGTTCTTAACAGTAAAGGTAAGCACAGAAGGCAAGAAACAGGCAAACCCACGACAAGTCACCAGTCGTACCAATGAGATAATTTGGAAGGTTGTGGTTTTTTATATTTGGCTCGAACAAGAAAATTGGGGATCTCAGTTACCTGTAATTTGGACCTGTAAAAGCGACCTGACTGCATGCGGATAACTTAAAGTCAAATGTCTGCTGTAGCCATTTATGGATGATTTGCAGAAAGGGGAATATGTTCCATCACAACAAATCCCTGTTAAATTCATCTGATGCATTGCCAATTGATTTCTGTATATATGAATTAGTGGGGAGACCATACAAAACATCACCACTTGTGCAGACATGGCTTTTCGCAAACGTGTTCGACCGCCAAGGGTGACCGAGGTCGTTAGGCGCGGGCTCGTGAGCGGGAGGTCTGGGGTTCGAATCCCGTCATGACAGTCCTTCATGACTGAGGTTTTTTCCAGGTTTTCCTCAGTCTCCATAACTGGCAAATGCCGGGGAGGCACCCTAAACTTAGGATTGGAACGTTTCCTTCCTTAAAAAAACTCCTTGCCCAATATATCATTTCATCTCATGTATCATCAGTATCACCGCCTGTGGTGTCTTAGTAGTAAAAACGGGCGTTAAATACTATTTAAAAAAAAGTATTTTAATTTGCTACCATAGATAAAAATACCGGAAGCTTTAATTTTTGGTTGAGAGTTTAGTCCTCAGAATTTTCTTCAAGTACAGTCACTCTCTTTTTTTATTTATTTCTTATATTTTTATAAATAAAACTACATTTTAAACTAAATGACACACAGCAATACTTCGCCATTCACTCTTACTGTGCTTTCAGATCTATTTATTATCCCTTAAGGTTTCAAGTGCTCATTTTCAAGCCAACTTATTTGCTTTTTGCAGAGTATATTGTTGAGCAAACTTTCTAGATCTACTGCTGATTTATCAACATTATCAAAGCCCGGAAGTTCAGGCATTTATTTTGGTTAAAAAAGGCAGGCAGAAAGGCACTTAAAATACTGAAAATAGGCAGTAATATAATTAAATGGGCATTTTTAAAAGTGAAAACAAGAGAATAAATCACCCATTAATGAAATTATGTATTTAAAATACTTAATCATTTCTTTATCACATAAAGCATTTAAGCTTACTTTTACGATTACAAGCAACAATAAGATGTTTTTTCAAGCTATTAACTGTGATAGTTAACCGCTTGTCAGAGAGAACATTTTTCATCATAGAAAAAGGATATTCTACTTCCACTGAAGTGAATGGAGCATATTTAAAACAACTATTTCGGAAGGATTCATGCCAGTTACAATAGAGCACTAGCCTTTCAGGACATCATGGAAATCATAATCAAGACAAAGTAAAGCAGTTTTGAGTAGTGCTGGCTAATGTACAAAGGATAAGAAGTGGTTTTTGGTACAGTTCATTTTAGTTTATGCGTTCATAGGGGAAAGATTAGTATCTCTCTTACTTCCGTACTGAACATATTTTAGGGACGGTTTATTGCAGAACTGTATCGTTCTCATCTTTCTGGCTTGCAGTTGTTTATTACATTTATGCAGTTGAGAAGTTAGCACCACTACAAATTTTATAGAATTGTCTCCCACAGATCGATAGAAGGTCATTCGCCAGGACTATTCAAAACTACAGCACCTTTCTCATCCTCTCTACTTCCTGGTATTCGTATGCCTGAGGTAACTGCATTGCTTTCACTAATGAAAGTTCTGTTATTTAAAGAGCAATGGGTTGAGGAGAAAGTTTTTGACTGCTTGAAAAGAAATCAATGTAAAACAAGATTCTCAATAAATATTTTTGGTGAACATTCCATTTAATTTCTATAACGTTTTCTCTTCGATGCATTGAAATTATTTATGTGCTTTTTAAAATGCGTAAATAATCACAGAAAAATCCATAATGATCCAAGACGGGGGAAAAAAATTAAACCTTGAAATAGGGAGGAAAAAAAAAAAAACTATCCCTGCCGACTCTAAATGTTCCAAAATATGTTTATTTCTATCTAACTCTTAAATATATCCACTCAGAAAAGGCATTTTGCCTAAATTCCGGGCTCTGGAATTATTTTTCACCGTTTAGGGTTAAAATCATAATTTAAACGAAAGCGCTGACAAGCACGAAAGAAGAAGAAGAACGCTGCTAGCAAATGGTATAGAGATGGAGGATCTGTGTGAGAACAATAACGAAGCAGAAAACATTCCCGCAATTATCATCAGCGCACCAATGTCAAGTCGAGAAGTCATAGTGGTTCCAGCGAGCAACATCTGTGACGCAGGCCATGTATTTATCGATATAGTACAAAGGTCACGGCACGATTCATAAAACAGTACCACGTGGTTTGTGTCCAGCCATTGTTTACATTGTACCAGGATTAGAATCACATCTTACAAGAGAATGTTCTTTCTAAGGGATTCTAAATCTAAACCTCTTTCATTAAAGCGTTGCGCGCTCGTCTTTTATTAATTCATCCCATAGGTTACCGTAGTAATAGTTATTGTCTTATTTATGTGCATTCATATTTGGTTTAATAGGAGCTTAAAACCAGATTAGTGATAGTAGGTGTATCATTATTGTTATAAAATAATATATACACACTACAAATATATTTTATGCATGGGTAGTAGACCGTACACAATTAGAATGAGGAACAAATATTATTAAAAAGTAAAACAATATTAATAATAAATAAAATATTTTAAAAAATATGAAGAACGGTTTTTACAAGTATATGAATGAAAACACATTAACATTATTTATAATTACACTAGTTATTGCACTCTAACCAGAAAATAAATTTCTTCTAGCTTCGCGCACTTTGATTAGGAAGATGCCCATATTCAACCAATTAGTATGGCTGGACCAATCGTCCTGTAATTGCCTTAAAACGTTTTCAAGAAATAACGTTTTTCTCAGGCGTTTCCAGTGGGTACATTCAGCTAGAATATGTACCCATTCCTCATCCCTTCGAACTGTCTGTTTATTTTTTGAGCCTTCATACCTCCCACTCTAAACCAGGCCATTCCTGATCTTGCCTTTCTCCCTAGAACGAGCATATGTACTTCTTTACCGCAGGTTAATTTAATTTCTTTCGACAGGCTCAAGGAGACTTTCTGTTACATTCTGCCTCGATTTCCTTCCTGCTGATAACCTCTAGTCTAGTTCTAAACTCTAAATATGTGTTTTGGTAAAAATTCAAACTCATTAAAAGATTTATAACTGAACAAGAGCAACGAAATATCCAACAAGAACTTAAAAGGAAAAAAAAAAAAAAAAATTATGAAGGCCTAAAGACTTTCAAACATTTTTTATTGAAACCAAGAAAGACTGGAATTGTCCAATTGTTAGGCATGATATCAAAACATCTCTTCAGGATGAAATTAATCAAGGACTGCCACTGCCCATTGAGTACGGACGTGAATAATATCTTAAACAAAGAACATCTACTGAAATGCAGTCAACTTGTTAGCAACAAACAAATGAAAAATAATTTGGAAGTTCTTTATATGGAAGTTATGGAAAAAATGATAAATATCAGCATTTCCAATAATCTCAAGCAGCCAACCTACCAATCCACCAACCAACTTATTCATATGTATTGCTATATCCATTGTGGAGCCATTGTTGTTTTGTCAATAAATAAATACATTACAAAACATTTTTAAATACTAATATATAACGAATTCTTTTAATTGTTGATACTAGATCCCTACTTTTTGCTCCATTTCTGCAATTCACTGCCTTCAGTAACAAGATTCCGTACTCACTCATTTTCGGGCTAAAACACCTGACTCATGAATCGTGATATAACAACCACCAATCCCCTATATAGTGTTCAATGTCTTCTCGGTTATTATTGTCATTACTTCAACTGTTTGTTCTTAGCTGACACTGTTAAACGGATACTTTACTCCAGGTTTTCGACTCTGATGGGAATGTTACATCATATTGGTGCCTCTTGTTTTCAATAACAGCTGAAGTGTGGGAAGTCATGTCGAGTTTAGAAAGTTGAAAGTCAGTCCGGATGAGTTGTCACTTTCTATGTTGGCATTTAGTTGTCACGGCTACATCGAGTGCTGTAAATTAAATCTTTGGTCCCCAAAATTTCTCACAATAATCGCATAACATCTGGTAACCAAAATGGACTGGGAAAAATAAGAAAATAAATCACAGATGGACATTTTATGTGTGATTGCATCTAATGCAAACTAGCAATAACCCGAAGGTGATCTATTGTAAAAACAAGTCTGTTTGGTAAAGTGAGATAGGAAAGGTGCATACAGAGTGAATCACGAAAAATGTTATTAATGTTTTATTTTAGTCGAAACAAGGTTTACAAAATGTCATACATTGATTACAATTTTTAGAAAGGGGTTTTCTAGCACAAAGTTACATATTTTCAAATGAAAAAATAATATTAACTTCAAAATAATAAAACTAGATGACTTTTTTGCATTATTCAGGCCAAGTAGTTTACAAGATATCATCTTATGTAGCGCTCGAATTTTCAGATCCTGAGAATTCCCATGTTCACGGGTGGAAGGGGAAAAAAAAAAACAGTACTTTCCTTCATTGTTAGGCAAAAATAGTACATGTTTACAATTTAGGGAAATTAAAAGAACCTCTATTGAATTTGTAGTAAGAAGCCGAAATAAGCCCCATTTCCCAGGAACTTCTTACCTATGCCCTATCACTTGTACAGTCCAGAACAACAGTATATTGCAGTTTATCTTGTATGTATGCCTCGTATCTCTCAGTCACATAGAATAAGAAAGCACGGCATTCTTCCTACATTCTCCATACACTAGAATTTGTTGAGTTTTAAGCTTTTGTTAAAAATATATCCTCTAGCACAGCAGTTCTGCTTCTATGAGTGTTGCACTTTACTCCGTGTAAAGGAAACAAAATGTAAACATTAGTAATGCGATTACAAAAGGGAGAAATGTGCTGTGCATCGTCAGTCTAGTCTAAGGACCTATAGGGAAGACCACTCTATAAAATTTCATTTTACAGGTGATAATTTCCCTAACTTGTAGACAAAATGCATACACGTGTGCTGCTTTTGATCTAACAATCGGGGGAATATATTCTTTTTGCCTAATAATAACGAGGATTATATATGTATATATATATGAGATAGTTTGATAAATAGTTCTGGAATCTTGCAGAAACACATTCCAATTTTGTTTAATTTTTTTTTAAGTCAATAGGCACAATTACATTTGAAAAAATGTAGCTTTTGCTAGAAATATATTTTATAATATTGTTGGAGTAGCGTGAGCTACATTTATGAACTCTTGTCTGAATTTCAATTGGGCGAAAACATCGAGTCAACATCTTACCGCCATGGGTGGCCGAGGTCGTTAAGGCGCGGACTCGTGGACGGGAGGTCTGGGGTTCGAATACCTCCAGGACCGTCCTCCCTGATTGGGTTTTTTTTCCAGATTTTCTTCAGTCCTCATAACTGGCAAATGGCGGGGAGGTACCTACCCTAAACTTAGGCCTGGAACGTTTCCTTCCTTAAAAAAAAAACCCTTTCCCAATTTATCATTTCATCTTATGTATCATCAGTGTCCACCGCCTGTGGTGCCTCAGTAGTAAAACGAGTGTTAAACACTACGTAAAAAAATCAGCATCTTTCGTTTCGGAAATTCAGTAATAATATCACAAGTGATGATAATTTTTCGGTAATTTAATCGAGGTTCACAAATGTTTGTTGTTATGATTTGAAAGCTCAATTAATTACCGAAAAATTATAAGCAAGAAGGGAATTCGGTAAGATAATTGCATTGCAAGAACGATGCCATTTTTTTGGTATTTTAGTATAATCATTGAAGTGATTTGGTTTTCCTGTTTGATAAACAGGAAAATGCACGAGAATAGGCTTCATGATCCATAGTCAAATCGAAGCAAAAATTATAAGACTAAAAGTATTTTACAGGAGAAAAAATAATACATCAGTTTTTAGTTTTTGAGCACGCAATTACTGTGGTAATTTTAGGCTTCACGTAGTTAGTTTGCCAATTTTTGCTTCATTAACTATCCACTTTCATTTAATGAGAAAATTGCAAGTTTCAACAATTCGTAGAAACTGTTTGCTTTATTTTACTGAAGTTTATCTCCAACTGCATTATTGTTACAGCGTCCATTTTTCAACTTCATTTTCTCATTAAATTTTTAACTAATTTTGTCTAAAAGGCCAAGCAGTAGGTTCTTACATTTGTTTGCATAAACACCTCTTTCTGATCACAGGAAACTTTTTGCATTCGACCGACTTATTGCTGAACAGATGACCTTAGATCAATTGATTGTTTGATCAATTCCGTTTTAATCATGGTCGATGGAAAATATGATCACTGGACATTGGATGTTAAGTCACTGATAAATTATATTTTAGATGCCTAATCGACATTAAAACTAATGAAAACAGGCAGGAAAATGGCAAGGAAAGAGCATCAATATGGTTTATTGTACTTGCATCTAATATTAGCCAAATCGAGCGCAGTGGCTTAGGGGGTAACGCATTCAGGAGGTCTAAGGTTCAAATGTCTTGGCTCCGGCATCCTCACCTTGGATTTTATTCTTGGTTTCCCCATGTCACTTATGCGGATGCTGCTTTCAACGAATTTTCCGCTCTCTTATTTCACAACATCATTCCACTGGTTCTTTTATAGGATCAAAAGGGCCAGCCGAGGTGGGCTGGTTGGGTTGACGGTGGCTTGCACTTTGAAAAGGCTTCTCAGCGTCTCGAGAGCTCGAATTCCTTAAAGAAGGTGCCCCGCCAGTGTAAAGGTGCTCCATTTGGAAACATTATTAGCGCTTACGCAGGGCGCTGGTAGAAACGGAGGCCTTGAGCACAGATGGAGTACTAAAAATTTCTCCTCCGTTAATTTTATCCAATTAAAATGTATTAAAATTAAAAGCCGAGTGAAATTTTTAGGCCTAGAAGTTAAAGACTAAGAGGTGGAGTTTTAAAGAGCCCAGGCATTTAAAAATGCCTAATGACACAGGGTTCAAAATACTTTTTAAGAGAAGTTACTTTTATGCTATTTTTTTAATTCCATGTCCTCTTAAAGCATCCTGTTTAAAATAATTTACTTCGATAATATATGTTTTCTGCTGAAATGGGCTATTTTGAAGGAAAGTTCATATAAAAGTTTGTAATAGGGTAACGAAACCATTTACACCATTATTTCGTTAAACCTGTACCATACCATACTGTGTAGCACGTTCTCTTGTTATATGCAGGGAGGTTATTTGCGACAGGCGGCCGTCTACTGAGAGATGCCAGTAGTCAAGGCCGTATAGTGCATGTGCAGCTAGCAGCTTGTTGTTAGTTTGAAGAAGGCTTTATCACTGAATGTTTGTGCATTCGTATGTTACTCGGTGCCTTCATTATGTGTAAATTGTGTGATAATTATTCTTCGTTAGTTGTTTCACTACACAAATATTGCTAATGAACGAGCTTTTGTATGCGCAGGTGTGCAAACGAATTCTTGTATAGGAGCAGTAAGGCGAATCGTAAGAAAATATTCCGTAAATCATGTTCCAGGTGGGGAAACTGTCATCAGTTAAACAGTTAGGAGAATCAGGGGCTCTTAATGACAAGAAACGTGTTCCGAACTGCCGCGTTCTTAAGAGAGGAAAGTTAGATGAAATGTGCAGGTGTCGGCAATGTATTACCACTAAGGGTCATCATTTTAACTCCTTTTATAACACAAGCTAAGGGTGTTCTAAAAGCTTATCGGCCTGGTTTAAAGATGCCGTGAAAATGCCCAAATTACTGTAGTAGTTGCTAAGTATCATCCTTTAGAATGCGCGCTATGAAGTTTCAGACGCGTAAGTGTAGTCACTTGTTTGTGATGATCATGTAAACAAACTAGTGTCAACATTGTTGACAAAATGCGAGCTGCGATAAAGTACTTCGTTTAGAAGGGTTCAACCCCAACAGAAACACAAAAGCAATTAGACTCCACATTAAAGAGAAGAGAAAGAGTTTAAGCGTGGTCAAGATTATAAAGGCTAAAGGATCCCAAAACTGCCACGACCGACGAGATTGTGACAAAAATTCACAATATCGTAATCAATGATCGCCGATTGAAGGTACGCGAGTTTACGACATTGCAAAGACCTCGATAGGCCGTGTCAAATTCATTTTACACGAAGTTTTGGAGAAAACTTTCCGCTCGATTGGTGCCGCGTTGTTAACTAGGGACAAACAACGAATTCGAATGAACATTTCGCAAGAGTGTTACGATTTGATTAAACCAATTACAGTGAGTTTCTTCAACGTTTCATAACAGCAGATAAAACATGAACTCATCACTACACGCCAGAGATAAAGGAACAGTCCAAACAGTTGGTGGCAACAGGTGAAATTGCACTAAAGAAAGCAAAAATGGTTCCATTTGGGGTAAAAGCCATGGCTACGGTTTTCTAGGATTCTCGTGGTGAGGTGCTCGTAGACTACCTCCAGAAAGGTAAAACAGTCACCGGAGAGTATTAAACTTTCACTACTGGAGAATGAAGAATGTTATTCAGGCTAAACGTTCAAACCTTGCGCAAAAGAAAGTTCTCTTTCATCACAATAATGCTCCTTTACACATATCTGGGTTGTTGCTGTAAAACTGCAAGACCTTCGCTTCCAAGTACTTCCACATCCGCTGTATTCACCGGAATTGACTCCCAGGGATTACTTTTTGTTCTCAAACCTGAAGGAATGGACAGGTAAACGAATATTCACATAAAATGAGATTGAAACTTGCTTTACTGAGAGTATTAAAAGGTTGGAAAGTCCGACTAAATGATTCATTTACAAGGTCAGTATATTTCTCTGGTGTTTCTTGATCAGGCCGAGAACTTTTAGAACACCTTTCATATAAATACTTAACTAAAAATACTAACTCAGGCGGCTCCTAACTCAAATAACGTAACTTTATTACCGTACTGAAAATGATACTGGGGCAAAGCACTGATCTATACACCGAGTAAAATTTAAATTTTGTGGTGAAAATCTTCTCCTAGTGGTATGTCAATCGCATCTCCTGAGGCAGCTATTTTCTATTCATGCTTTTTAAAACAAAGCGACTTTGATTGAATCCTGTTAAGAAAAGGAAGCAATGAGCCTGGGAAACTATGATGTTAATACCCAGACGATATGACCTCATTTCTCTCTGATATATTGCTTCTTCATTAGCAATGCAACGGTCTATCTTCGAATCCCAAGCAGTGTGATATTTCTCCCTCCCTTCTACCTTGTAATATGTGTAGAATAAATAAAGTGATGACGAGAAGCGTGACGTGACGTCACGTCACGGCGATCGTGACGCAACACCGGCTCATCTTCACTAGGGTCGTGGTAAAGGTCGCGGGAACTCGACAGGTGTATAAATACAAGATAGGCATATAGCACTTTCTCCCTCGAGCAGAGAATGTTGCGTTTTTACATCGAACATCGACAACTCACGTCACATTCAAAACGAACGCATTTAATTTGAATTATCCGAAGAGTATTATGCTTTAAATGTTTATTATTTTTCTTAATTAATTAATTTTTATAGATTTCCACCGAATTTCCCGAACTAAAAAGGCAGGTAAAGCACATTTTCAACCGTTTCCGCTGATAGCCTGCATACCTCATGCTGATTTCAAGCCAGAATTCACAAAAATTAGCCTATTTAGTATATTTAAAAAAGAAAACGCATGAATACAAGAAGATATACAAAGAAAAAAATTCTCAACGAAAAAAATAACGCGAAAAGCATCTTGGGAAATATATTTATCTCAGAAATACACCAAAGAGGAACTTTACGTTTAACACAATGAAACAACTAAATAAAACTGCAAACATAAATGTGATACAAAAAAAAGTAAGAAAATTATTGTGCAGTGAGAAGAAATTAATATAACTACAGCAAAAAGAGCCTAAAAATCTGCCTGTATAGAGAAAATTAAACTCGAGGAAATGCCAATGACGATAAAAGTATTGAAAAACAGGAAAACACTTGGTAGAGATAATAAAAAATACAAAATTAATGAAAGATGAAGGAATTTATGCAGAAACTAGAATATTAAATTTCACAAATGAATGTTGCAGAAGAAGTGAAATACTCGAAAAATGGAAAGTAGGGAAGGTTATTATCTATATTAAAAAAGCAATTGACTAAATTAAATGAACTATAGAGGAATTAATCTATTGAGTTTTACATAAAATGTAAACAACCACTATAAATAAGCCACAGATGACAATATCTGATACATTGCTAGATGAAGAGAAAAAGATATTAACAAGGAAGATGATGTAAACGTTAATGTATTTACAATAAAGGGAATAATGTAAAAGAAGAGAATTTAATCTACGGGCGCCACGTTCATATTATTATTATTATTATTATTATTATTATTATTATTATTATTATTATTGTTGTTGTTGTTGTTGTTGATTTAAGGAAAACCTAAATTTGAAAACAGACCAAAATAATGGAAAAAATAAATTATCAAATCACCTTATAGTTCAACACCTTTATAATACAAACAAAATTGTCATTGATACATGTATTAGAATTTGTTTAATTACGGACGCTCTTTAACATTTCAGGTTTCAATTCAGGGCGTGAAAAGGCCGACAAATTTTGCTCAGAGGCCTCACCTTTCAGACTTGAGGTTCCTTTTTCGTGCCGTAAATGTACGACACGGGATCCACGGCTTTACTTCCCTTCCTAAGGTAGCCATACTTAGTATTTTTATGCCCGAAAAAATCCATCGATCCTGGCAGGGACTGAATCCGCGATCTTGGGTTTAGGAGGCAATTACGGTTACCACTACACCACCAGGACCGATCAGGTATTATAAAACCAAACGAAACTTTAATAGATCAGGTATTTGGAGGAGTGTGTAATTTAACACCTGTCCATTTTAATATCTATAGGTACAACATTATGAAATAATGAAAAAGAGAAGTGGTATTAATAGCAAAACAATTTTAAAATATTGCAGATGAATTAGCAAATTACAAGATAACGAAAACACATTGAAAATTAAGTCAAATATACAAAATGCACAAACCTGAAATTTCCGTAACAAAATTCCAAGGAAAATATTCTCGACCTTGAAAAATAATAATAAATAATGAAACAGTACAACAGGTGTCTCATTAGCAATGACTATGATGAAGATGGACAACATACATTCAAAAATTTCAAACCATATGCAGAATGATTAATAGAACATTGTGGAAATAGAAGCGTAAAGAAACAAAAATTAAAATACCCGTTCTTTTATATAAAAATGAATCTTAGGTAGCAGTTAAAAGAGGTGAGATTAAAATACAAACAGCAGAAATGAGCTTATAACGTAATGTGAAAAGGTGTACAGGAAGAGACCAGAAAAATGACATTCGAGAAGAAAGCAATATATTTGCATTGAATGAAATTGAGAATCACAGAGAAACAGGAGATTCACAAAAAAAATGATATACTGTGATGATGGAACAGGAAGATTGCCTAAACCCGGAAGTGAAGAATAGCCAAATCTGACAGTTAACTGACGGACAGATAAGGTGAATTGTTGTTCCAAAAACTCTGCATGAGATTTGAAGAAGGGGCAGAGGCGGTCTCTGTGAAGGCATTTCTCCTATACTTTTATTTAAGTTTGTACTATGCCTCCGACTCTATTCAGTCTATATACTGAGAAAGTTATTAAAATGACAAGAAACGAGTATAGGAAACAATATTTTAAATACTACTATCTCCGTCATAGCATCTGCGACTATAAACAGGAGGTCCTGGGTTCGAATTCCGGCTAAGTCAAGTTGTCTGCATAATTCTTTTTCGGAATTTTTCCTAATGTTAAGAAGATGAATGCTAGATAGCTTTAAGGCGCCAAGGACTCCAAGCGCATTTGCGCCATCATTAATTGATTTGTCTCATTAATCCCTAAAGACTTACAGCTGTAGTATTAAGTCCACAATCAACAAAGCGTAATGAGAAGATCAATGTAATCAAAATGACAATAACACAAAAAGAAAATTTTAGAAGGGAAAATTTCAACAATTAGAGACAAAATAATGATATTTTAGACAAAAATAATTTAAAAGGTTTCGAAACATCCATCTTTCCAATATACAAGTAGAGCTTACAAAGTGTTAGTTTTCTCAGAATCTATGAAAAGTCGGTGGTTGAAATTTTTGCAGGTTATTTGTAAACTTTGCTATGAATTAACACAGGGATTATTTTTTGTATGCTTTCACCAGAGAAATATGAATTAATAAATTTTTACCATACCTTTGTGTTATATTCCATTTGTAAATTCGGTAAAATTACTTTGTTGAAAATGAATATATATATTCTCAAAATTTGAAACAAAAGATCCTGAGAAAAACATGCATTTTGTATAATAAAAACTAAATTTTGGGGAATCCAGATATATAAAGTTTTGAATAACTCAGTGCATTCCACCTTCATAGAACAGAGTATGTCATTTTATGCAAACTCCGAACTTTTTTTTTTTTTGAGTAGTGTTTAACGCCCGTTTTTACTACTGAGGCACCACAGGCGGTTTTTTTTTTTTTGAGTAGTGTTTAACGCCCGTTTTTACTACTGAGGCACCACAGGCGGTTCCACAGGCGGTGGGCACTGATGATACATGAGATGAAATGATAAATTGGGAAAGGATTTTTTTTTTTTTAAGGAAGGAAGCGTTCCAGGCCTAAGTGTAGGTACCTCCCCGGCATTTGCCAGTTATGAAGACTGAGGAAAACCTGGAAAAAACCCCAGTCAGGGAGGACGGTCCTGACGGGATTCGAACCGCAGACCTCCCGCTCACGAGTCCGTGCCTTAACGACCTCGGCCACCCGTGGCGGTCAAACTCCGAACTGAAACAACTAGAGACATCTATGTGTCTATGTACGCATGTAACTACGGGTTTACAGCATCAATTAGTTGTTAAAATCATAAAAGTTTGAAATAAAAGACGATTGTCCGTAGTTTGACTGCACCTATGCAGGACATTTTTTTTTTCAAAATTGATTATAGTTATAAATTAGGAAAGCATTAATTGAATATTAAACATGTCAAACGTTCTAAGTGCCATTTTCTAAATTTTACACTACCCATCTCTGTTAGCGTTTAACTTATTACATCCAAAATCGTCATGAAGACAGCTTTACTACAAAGCTATTTTGTAATGTAAAAAATACAATGGCAAGGGAGAAAAAAATTAATAACAACAAGAAGATTCTGTATGTCATATGATGGAACAGTCCTTACAAGTGCCATTCAAACTTTTGTTACGTTTTATTTCATGTTTTATTGGGGAAATAATTAAAAAAATAACATTTATGATTAACAGGAACACATATTATAGTGTTATTAAGGACAAAAGTGATTATGAAACAGTTCAAGAATACCAATCTTCATATTTTATCCTCACAGCTGACAGGAAGAGTTTAATTTTTCATTTTTACACAGGTTGAAATTGATGTCTCATAAAACTCTCTCTCTATGCTCTTCAGGAAGAAATGACAACATTTTTTTTTTCAACCGATAAACGGGGTTGATCTTTCAAACGAAACACAGATTGTTGTATATTAACCATTGACTTTCCTTTCTTCAAAACTTTAAAACTTCTAATGGTGAGTAAATTCTTTTAATAGCTATTTGAGATGGACGAGATCGAGATACTTTAAGCACAGTACATTTTGAAATGCTGCGCTTATTTAATGTTAACAGTAACTCAGCAGCATTCTTAAAATCAAAGAAATCACTTGACTCCATTGGAACTACATGAAAAGTATTTATAGCTTTAGCTTAATCTACAAACCTATGTAAATCTTGGGGAATGAAGACCTTACTTACCCTTTCTTCTTTTCTCTATAATAACTAAAACTCTATCGCAACTCAAACAGATATGGTCACTTGCTAAATATTACTATACTATTAATATTTGCCCTTTCATGGCATGGCATTTAGAGCTGCGCTATCTGTTAACGAGTATTTCAACTACTTTATCCTTGTATAAACACCTAGAATATGACCAGGAACATGCATCTGGGCACATAGAACGTACTTTTGAAATAAAAAGACTAACTTTAAAAATGGCACTTAGAACGTTTGACATCTCTACTCCTTAATTATACTTCATTAAAAAGAGAAGATGTTATAGATTTTTAATATATAAAAAACGCCAGTTTGAAAATATCTTAACGTTTATCGTTTCCCGTACTCTTTACATGTACTGTTGAATGAGTATAAATTATTAATTATTAAACAGAAGACGTACAGTTAGACCTTTTCTGTAAGCTACTAGATAAAAGAAAAATATAAGCTGCAGAGATAAGGTTCTTATATTTGCGTTGAGTTATAGATTACAATTAAGTAAGAAATGAAGATATATTTCAGAATTACGTACATTTAACTTGGTAATGAGGCTTGAAGAACGTTAAAAATGTATTAAATGTTAACAGAAATATGTAGAAAAGGAAATTTAAAATAATCAGTAAACTTTCAAAACAATTTTCGATGAAACAGCACACAGCTTCGGTTTTACTGAAATCATGTCTGTATTATTTATCTGGAGTGGTTTTACGTAAAGACAAACAAAAATCAATTTCACAGGGTTTTGATCATGTGTGCTAGAGCCTAGCCTAGGAGAAAATACATTGTATTGACTTACCTGCGTAGTGGGCAGGATCTCGTCGACAAAGGGTTGTGGAGATGCAGTGAGTTTGTGCAGCGCTGGTAGAGGAGGGAAAGGCGTGGATACCACCAGGTTCTGGGGTGTTCCCAACACGAGGGTCGCCGCCCCCAACACCACTAGCAACAATCCCGTTAACATCATGTTCCCGCTCCAATATAACGTACACTGTTTTTATCACCACCTGGCACTGTTGTTACAGCACATGTCACCAGTCCCGAGTGTGAAGATCTCACTTCTCTTCCTTCAAAATAACGTGAGAACTGCAAAAAGAACAGAAAGAGATGCCTCTTGGCGATGAGGTAATCTAAGAATGGGCCGGCCAGGCAAAGTGGGTAATGACGTGAACTGTTCTGAACACAGTTGGAATAATTGAGTGGAATACAGAAGGTCGGCCACCTTCCAGCTACTACCCTTGCTGCAAACATCATCTCGCCGCTACAGCGACGAAGAGGGGAAAAACATCATGGACTCTTCGTCTAACATAACCAAGTCGTCTTTAAAGTAGAACAATTTGAACCTAAGCGCACGTTTCAACACTTAAAACACACTCTTCGCAATAGTTTCTTCCAAACCAGCTATTATTAAACCATTTTGAAAACATTTGTTTCGAAATCCGTAGAAATAATTAAAAATAAGTTTCGAAATGCTTACCATTTCGTTATTTTATGTGTAAATATTATTTAAATGTTCCATCAAGGGGTTTCAGGACATATTGTTAGGGTCAGTTGTCGTAGATGTAGGAAATCAGCTGTAAGTTTTGTACCAGAGAATTATTTTACTATCTTAAATCTGTGGAAAGTTTGCCACTCAGGCAAGGAGTGGAGAGTGGCCAAAAGTAGTTCAATTTTTAAAAATATTAACAGACACGTCTGTAATAGTTATGGAAAACATAAGTATCTATCCTTTGAACATTATATGAATTATGTACATCTAGGATAAAAATTGTTTTAACCTGTCTAATAGACGAAAATATAATCTTCAGAATATTTTATTTTTTTAAATAGTGTTTAACGCCGTTTTTACTACTGAGGCACTACGGGCGGTGGACACTGATGATACATGAGATGAAATGATATATTTGGAAAGGATTTAGTTCCAAGACTAAGTTTAAGGTACCTTCCCGGCATTTGCCATTTATGAGAACTGAGGAAAAACCTCAGTCAGGTAGGACGGTCCTGGCGGGATTCGAACTCAGACCTTCCAGTCACGAGTCCAGGCCTTAACGACCTTGGGAACCCATGGCGGTCTCTCAGAAATTTAAAATAGAAATCATGTGCAGCCTAAATATTATTTACTATTAATAAAAGAATTTAAAATATCCAAAAATATAACATAACAGTATTTAATAATATAAAACTATTTCACCATTGGTTTTTAAGTATAAATTGATGATGCTAAAAATATTGGATATATTTAAAAACGATTTCAAAATTAACAACATATGTACAGATACTATTTTATTTGAAAACAGTCAGATTCTAATAGCTTTGAACTCAACTTACAAAACAGACTATTTAAACTAAATACTACAAGAGAAGGTCATCTGTAATATTTCAGGAAAAAATCAGAAACAGTAGAAACAAAAAATTATTTACAAGCATCATACATCAAACAAATAATCTATTTTAATTACCTTGGTTGCACATTTACAATCGTAAAAACGAAAATCTGACTTTTAAACGTAAAGCAGGAATGATGAGAGAGAAGAAGCCATTATATTGAGCTATTTAAGGATATGACGTATTGGAAGAGAAAGTACGATATAGGAATATCATATTAAAAAACAAAACATCTGTCGGTCCTGATAGTCTGGTGGTAACCATTCTTGTCTCGAAGGTTCAAACCCAATCTGGATCAATAGATTTTAGGGCGTAAATATCCTAAGTATAATTTACTTCAGAAGGGAACCTAAAATAAGAGACCTATGAGCAAAATTTATCGGCCGTTTCACCGAATGGGACACTGATGTTAAAAACGTCCTTAAATAAACTAATATTAATCATAATAACAGAGAAAACATATTACTACAGAAAACATTATATTAGGATATAAAGATATATAGAATAATGGAAGACCAAAAAAATATAGATCGAAAAGTTTTACTTCATGAGAGCAAAGCAAGTCTACGAGGCTAGATCCATGAATTTAACGATGATATATAGACAAATTAAAACAATGAAAATTTATAAAATATATAAATATATTTAATTAAAACCGCTGCATAAATCCAATACTCTTTGCTATGAAAAACTGAGAACTAACTCAGCAAGCGAGAAACAGTACAACGTGTTTAAAAGTTCAGCATTTGGAATGTTAAACACAACTATAAAGATAAACAAGACAAACTTTCATATTCCTATTTTCCGATAACAACAACAACAACAACAACAACAATAATAATAATAATAATAATAATAATAATAATAATAAGCATTATTATTGTTATAATTTTAAACAGGTATAAATATATGAGAGATCTTCTGTAATTACATGTACTGAGCACATATTTCTGAAAATGGTTAGTAACTTAATTTCACTAGAATCTTCAACTATTTCTGTAAAGTGATAACAGCAATTAAAATCATTCAGTGTGACTGAAAGCAATAAAAGAAGTATTTTATCGGTTTGCAGGTATAAAATGACATAATAAATCTTGTGTTTATCATAGTGTATCTTTGCAGTGACACCAACATGGCAAGCTGGCAGTAGTAGACCTCTCAAGATATGAATTCTGTTAGAATACATCTTATACTGTGATGGATGTAGTTTGGTAGGTTATTGCCACAAGTGCTGCTGTGAATTTTCAGTTTAGTTCATACCTAGAACGACACTGATAACTCTTAAGTTTAAAGATGTTAACGTGAACTTTGAAAAGCCAAAATTTAAATCTCACAAACTATGTCAGAAATGGCAAAACAACAAACAACTCATTCTTTAACGGCCAAATTCTAATTAGCTTAACCTTTACTCAGTAAGGATGAAATTACATCGCCAGATTTCTCATTCAGATATCTTTACTTTAGAGTAAGGAAAGCCAACCAGAAACTAAACACATGTTACAAAGATTCTGCCTCAAGTGTCATATCCGCTACTAATAATTGAAAACATTCCTCAAACACTGTCCACTTTGATGTCCTTAATGGAATCCGTTAAATATCTGGAAAAGAAGGAAATCGCAGAGCACCAAGTCTGCGGTCTATGATAGTTGATTTGTTTTATTTAAGGACGCTCTTTAACATCTCAGATCATCTGCGTTCCATTCAATTCAGAACGTGAAAGGGCCGACAAATTTTGCTCAGAGGCCTCTTCTTTCAGGCTTGAGGTTCTTTTTCGTGCCGTAGATGTACGACACGGGACTCACGACTATATTTCCCTTCCGAAGGAAGCCATACTTAGGATTTTTACGAATCATTCGCTGCATTGTCCTATAAATTTAAAAAGCGCTCTAGCGTTTAATTTTCTCTCTATTGTTTCAAAATAAAAGATAAATTAACTCAGCATATAAACTATATGTATAACAATGCACACATTTTATATTTGATAAAAGCATTGTCGTAAAGATATTAAATATAAAATATTAATCTAATACGTGTGTATGAATGAATGGTGTTTAACGACCGTTTTTGCCAAAAAGGCACCACAGGCAGTGAACACTGATGATACAAGAGAAGAAAATATATATTGGGAAAGGAATTATTTTTAAGGAAGGAATTGTTCCAGACCTATGTTTAGGGTATCTCCCCGGCATTTGCCATTTATGAGGACTGAGGAAAACTTGGAAAAAAACTCAATCAGAGAGTACAGTCCCGGCGGGATCCGAATCCCTGACCTGCCGCTCACGAGTCCGCGCCTTAACAACCTCGGCCACCCGAGGCGGTATAATATGTGTGTGTGAAGAATTAAATCCGCATGTAAGAGCGTTCTGCAACATTTAGAAAACGTTTACATTACATGCTTTTACTACAACAAAAATTTAATTTAATTTCACAGCCACAAAAAAAAAAAAAAAAAAAAAGTAATTTTTATTGTATATTGTTGATTGTGTATATTTGCTTAGTACAGTGTAAATGTTTCTGAATAGTAACCTGTTTTTGTTTAATTGAAACATATGGATGTTTCAATGTAAGTCGAAACTTTCTGTTATTTCTCTCTATTTTATTGAATGTAAATATATCAAGGGCTCAGTTCATAGACATAGTTACATTTGAAAAAGTTTAAAATATCCACACAATATAGGTTTGTCTCTCAGTGGTCAATTATTTCATTTAATATTTTGCGGTTTAATCTCATTAATAATAATAATAATAGTAATAATAATAATAATAATAAGAAGAAGAAGAAGAAGAAGAAGAATAAGGCCTAATTTGGATTTTATATTCATTTTTAAAGTCATTCAACTTCCTGAAGAATTCGCTTAGTTTGCGCATATCCTGCGTGTCTGATTTTTTCTGGTTCATATTGGAGTGCTCAACTTTCGTCTATCACAGTGTTGTGGAAATAAACTGTAGCTTCATTCTTAGCCATCCCTCATGACACCCCCATTCAGTTATCCAGTAACAAATAGTCCTCACAGGTTGCTTAATTTTCATTCAACCTCATAAAAGATACACAAATGACACTGTGAAGAAGAATTGAATAGCTTAAAGGCTGGCGTATTCTAAGCATCTTAAAATATGCACTAAAGGCACACTAGGTAGAAAAAATTGCTGCAGACTCACGATTCTGACTTATTGCATCAGTCTAACTTTCCTATCCGTCAACTTTAATTATGAACTGTCAAAAATAACTTCCGGTCTAATGGCGAGGATGACGTTAGCTGTTCTCCGAGGGTTTTCCCAGGAACGTGAGAATTATTTGTGTAACCTTTGGTGTTTTCTCTCCAGGGACTGTTCTATTTGCTGTCAGTACTTACAAGTTGGCAAAAAAGTGCCAGTGCAAACAATTGGAGACATCGTCATCTCTTAGGCATACATGCAGTCTTGGTGTTTGAATTGTGATATGTCACAAGCGGAGGTGTGGGATACCTTTCTGATTGTTTTCAACGTGTACAGCTATTCAGATGTTATGTACGTAATGTAACGCTGTTTACGGTTTCTGTTCTCAGCTAATACGCACTTTCTGTAATGATATTTGGAAGCAGTTGCAAGATAATAATGCATCCTAAGTAATATTTTGTTTACGAATGAAGTTTCGTTCACAAATCATGGTAATGTGAATTAGAGGAGCACACTGGTCCGTGTAAAATCCCCACTGGCCTCACGAGTTCATCAACGACAGTGGAGTGTCATTGGCGCCAACCTGCGTTATGGGTCCCTATTTTTATCAGGGAACGTTGAACGGACAGCGTTACGCATCATTTCTGCAAGACACTCTACCCCTTCTCGTGGACACGTGGGAGCCGATTGAAATAATCATGTGGAATCCCATAATATGCATTTGGGGCTGGCATTTCCAAGTAGTGAATACTATTATTGTACTAGTTATACATAAGCAATATTCTCTTGACTAATTATTCATTTTTCAACAGTAACAGTTTTTTGATTATTTAATATTCAATAATAATAATAATAATAATAAAACGAATATTTAATTAAACTAACTCGTTACGCTAACTGAGGTTAACATCTATTACAAAAACCGTCAAAGATACTAAGCAAATAAATAATATGAATTAGAAGACCATTGATAAGCGTATCCTTGTCCTAGCTAAGCATTTCGAGAACATATGAGGAAATGAGATCAAAGAATTGTGGATTCAAGTCAGAAGTTAACTATACAGCTTCAGCATTAAACAGCTGGTTCAGCACAAATAGTCGTATTTAAAACACCTACATTAATACGCATTTTTCACAATCAAACATTACGTCAGTTAGGGCATCTGAAATGAGAAGCGACATTCCCGAGTTTGGCTTACTTAACAGGTAAAACCTATTTACAATGTAATTATAGGCAGACAGGCGACACGTCTGCCAAATTGCAAGCGATGGATGTCTGGAAGTTTATATTTTATGCAGGGGACTTGACAGTATATGTATATTAGAGATGAGGCTGCCAAAGGAGAGGGCTTGCAACAGTGTAATCGTCCTGTATGGAACGCTAGGCATCTGCAGTCCGATTGTGTGCAGGAATGAAACATGTGAACAACGAATATTTATTTGTTCTTGCAACCATGACCATAAAAGGCTGAATATCCCCTACACCTCCAATTACTTTCCACTCGCGAAGGTCTAAATATTTTTGTTTTTTGCTTCACAGAAAACAAAGCTATGAAGTAAAATTATGTCTACGTTTGATAATCGTGGAGAAAAGTAGTTAAGAGGGATATAATGAGTTAAAAGTATACCAATCAGTTAATGGAGAATTTGTCAAATATACAGGTTATCCCTGAATTCAACCGACAAAATTATAAAGATTATAGAAAGGACATAGACAAACACTTTGAGGTAAAGAACATGGCGATATTTCGGTGTTATGGTGCGGTTTTGACGTTGGATAGTTGCAAAGATAAGTCGCTAATATAACATCTGTGTATGGTTTCTCTTGACAAGCTTCATTCCTTCTCGGGTAATGGTAAAATGTAGTAGATGATACACAATAAACAGTATTTTGAAAATTACGGACTTTCTTGATTTTTAATTATTGCTCCGTCTGCGAGAGTATGCACGTCACTGATAATTCCAGATTTAATCTGAAGCACAGTCGCCTAGTTCATTGGACCGTATGGAAAATAATGTGGGTTATGAGTACTCGACTGTCTGATGTTTATTTAATTCATACTTTGGCGCTACATTGTAAAAGCATTATCATTAAAAATTCGTCGAATTGCTGAAAATGTTTCTTATTAGGTAAGATTAAGAGTTGATTTTATTATGCTTTGTATTTAAATTACTAATAACGAATTAGGATGGTTCAAGAAGAACGCACCGCTCACCTGCCTTTGAAGAAGAAATACTGAAAATTATTTTTGATTGATTGATTTGTTTTATTTACGGGCGCTCTTTAACAAGCCATCAGCATTCCATTCAAAATCAGGGTGTGTGAAACGGCCGGACAATTTTGCTCAGAGGCTTCTTCTTTCAGACTTGAGGTTCTTTATCTTGCCGTAAATGTACTACACGGAACCCACGGCTTTACTTCCCTTCCGAAGAAAGCCATACTTAGGATATTTACGCCCGAAAATATCCATCTACTCTGGCCGGGATCGAACCCGCGATCTTGGGTTTACGAGGCAAGTATGATTATCACTAGACCACCAGGACAGACATGGATTTTTGAACAACTTTTATACTGATCTACAATATTGTTTTTTTAAATTACAACTAAAGTTTTTTATTACTAACTATAGTAGTTTCCAGAGTGCAGTGAACTTAATCGCTAGACATGGCCATATGTCATCATCAGGTCTGTGTTTACCGCTAAGGGTGGCCGATGTCGCTAAGACGCGGACTCTTGAGCAGGAGGTCTGGGGTTCGATTCCCATCAGGACAGTTCTTCCTGGCTGAGGTTTTTTCCAGGTTTTCCTCAGTTTTCATATATGGCAAATGCCTGGCAGGTGCCCTAAACTTAGGGCTGGAAATCTTCCTAACTTAAAAAAAAATCTTTCCCAGTTTTTCATTTCTCATGTGTCATCAGTGTCCACCGTATGTAGTGCCTCAGTAGTTAAAACGGGCTTTAAAGACTAATAAAATTTACTTCATGGGAATTTTTAACTTGTAGAGCATAAATTCCCTACTTCAAAACGTTTGTCTGTGTCCACTCTATCCATCCAGTATTGTCGTTGAATATAGGAACACCAGAAAGATTTAAATTGATTAATTTTTGTAAATACTTTTAAATATACATTAACAAATATATTTTTTTTTGAAAAAGAACTGAATTTTGTAAATGTCATTGGCGATTTTTTAACTATTTTTTTGTATGTATACGTAATTTTTCCAAAGTTTAATTCATTTTAAATGGTCATTTATTCTGTAGATTTATCGCCTTAACACTATAATATTCAATATTGCTTTATTTAGGTTTTAAAATAAGCATTTTCTCTCCATTAGTTTGAATAATGAGTAAAAAAAATAAACAAATAAACCACAACATTCATTAAAATGTGTGGAACTTAAGTAAACTAAGCAAAAGAAATTAATTCTCTTCTAATTTTCTCATTTTAACTAGAGCATATTAACTCGTTTATATCAGTACAATAATAAAGCCTTTTATTATAGCACATACTAGTAATTTAGTAGTTGTAGTTTTAATAGTTGTAGTAGTAATATTTAACAGAATTGTCGTTCTTCGATCATTTTGTAGATCATGTTAAACTTTAAGTTTATTGTGATTTTTAAATAATCTCTGAAGAGAGATATTAGCGGTCTTAAATGTGGTTGACAATGCATACATTTTTATACTTTAGAAGCACCGACTTTTTAATATTTTAGAGAACATTTTTATTCACATCTGATGTCAGAATTATTATTTTTTTTTTTTACAGGATTTGTAAAATATAACGAAAGAGATTTTTAAGTTTAGTCAGCAGAACAAACAAAACAAAAGCTAGCAATGGATTTAATCTTTATAGTTACATAACATATAAAATAAATGTCTCTAAACTGCTGCGATATTGTAGTGAGAAATATATATATATAATATTAATGAAACATAAAAATAAAGAAACACTATTAACAATGTAACAAATTAACACTAAAATAAAAGTAGATAAAGATAAAACACAGAGAAAGAGTCACACTTGAAACTGCTATATTTCGAACTACTGCGAGTTCTTCAATGGCAAGAAGCTAGTGCGGATAAATCATCCAAAAACACACTCTTTTAGATATTGCTAACAATAAAAGTTAAAAGTATTGCAGATCTCAGTTCATTTGCAGAATTTCGTACGTTTATTAACTCCAGAAATGCCAACGATTAAATAATAACATACTATAATCAGTATTTCTTTATATCATATATTTTAGATCTTAGCCTCTGCCAGCCTCAAAAAAGCTCGGCGGCCTTCATTTGGGCTTAATGCATCTTTGCTTAAAATCCTATATATTGCAACTTACATTAGGTGGGTCAGTATTCAGGTATAGACAAACATCAAACTTTTGTTTTGTAAACAAACTTGAGTTTCATGCAGTCTTTGCACCCTAACAATCAATATTTACTTGTTTTTAATGTTTAGAGAGTCTTTTTGAGTGTTATATGGACCATTTAATTTGACAAAAATTCACAATTTTTTGCTTCCCACCCCCTGCTTTATACATTTCGTATAAATTCATGTGTCTAAAAAGGAAGACACCAACGAAACCCTGGCCAAAAGAAAAAAAAATATCTGTATATAGTTTTTGTGTTTTTGCACTACAGAACAATTTAAATGATCAGGTGTGCACTGAACAGGATTTTTTAGTTCGTAAAGCTTATAATAATACTTATTTTTTGCAATATTACTTAAGGTAGCTAATTTTAGTTTCAAAAATATCGTTGTTGTATTACAAGCCCTGAAGTGATTTGTTGAAAAGTTGCAGTAATTTCGGCAATGATGGAATTTAATGGGAGTATGAGGCAATGTTTTGTTGAGGCCAAAAGTAAACCAGGGAGAAAAATCAATACTAAGTCAACGTTACCGCCACGGGTGCGGACTCATGAGCGGGAGGTCTGGGGTTCGAATCCCGCCAGGACCATCCTCCCTGACTGAGGTTTTTTCCAGGTTTTCCTCACTCCTCATAAATGGCAAATGTCGGGGATGTGCCCTAAATTTAGTCCTGGAAAGTTTCCCTCCTTAAAAAAAAATCCTTTCCTAGTTTATCATTTCATCTCATGTATCATTAGTTGCCTAAGTAGTAAAAATGGGCGGTAAACGCCATACAAAAAAAAAAAAAAAAGAAAAGAAAGAGAGAAAGAAAAAGAAAAAGAAAGAAAAATAAAAGGATACATTAATTCTGAAAAAAAAAGCTAATCCAAATGGAAATGAAATGAAAGAAAAAAGAAAAAGACACATTAATTCTGGGGGGGGGGGGGGGAAGGTATTCCAAATGGAAATGAAATGCAAACAATTGAGGGTTGTTATTCCTTTTTTTCGCAAACGTTTCTGCTTATGGATTGCTCTCCACGCAAATATTTCTAAATTTGAGTATTTAAGTAAGAATTAAATACCTTTTTCTTTCAAAATTAGAAAATTTAAATTTGGGATCTAATTTATATGCATGTTTATTGATTAATATTTTAAAATTGGCATATAATTTTATAGATGTCTCCACATATTAAACTTTGACAGGATATTTTAGTGTACCTCACTCTAATTTTGGTACATTTAGGATGCCTAAGGAGCGCGCTGCACCTATTATGGTTTCTAAATACATTTCCTTTCTTATAACCTATCATCAAGAATATTAAAACCTGTCTTAAGCGTGTTTGTATTCATAATGGTAGTGATTATGTGCCTTAAATGTTCCTAAAATTCTGTGAAACTTGATAGATGTCCACGACGTTTAACTTACCTACTGTGTTACAGCGGTGCAATGCAGCACATGTTCTCACGGCCTGTTTTCTCACACACACTATTTGCACTCACCAAGCTACCAGCACGTTGTCCGGGCAACAGCGCCGTTACCTTCTTATATCACCTCCACTGCACCTTCCCTCCCTCTCTCTGGCCAGTCTCCCCTCTACTACTTGGTGGTTTCTGTTTAGTGTTTTCCAAACCGCAGGTCAAAACTGTTCATCTCTTGCATCTTCCTTGTCATGCCCATTTGTGCAATTGTAAACTCATGTTGGGCTACTGGTATTAGGATCGTAATATAAAACATCTGGACACACAACATTGCAAATAAAATGCTAAAGTTGGGATTAGATAGTATTTTCAGATGGGAAAAAGTTTATGGTTAAAAAAACACTTGCTTATCGAGGTTTGAGGGTGCATATTTAGTAGCAACATGTTATTATGTAGAATATCTTTTAAAAAGTCAGAATGTAAACAATTTTATTCGTATTACTAATATGCTAGAATAAGTTTCCACAAATACTGAATATGTTGCTAATATGGTTACTTTTCTGAGTGGAAGCAAACGGAAAATCTAAATCAGGCGAGAACGCGTTGTTTGAAAGGGATTTTTAGGGTAGGAAGGAGTACAGTGAACTGCGGAACTAAAAGGGAATTTAGCACTTGTAATAAAACAATATAATGTAAAATTAGAGTGGTGAAATACTGGCTGCGAATTATTCTGGGAGCTTAATCTTTAATTAACGTGTGTCTCCAAAGGTAAAAAAAGAGTTAAAAATAAAAATATACAAATAAAAAAAACATAGATTTGGGCAATATTTGGATAGCAGTTCAAGAAAAGTGTATAAGGCCAAGAACCGCCTGAAGGATAGAGACAAATAGCATATAATCGCACATGTGGGAGGAAGATCTCGTTGGAGGTACAATCGGGATTAAAATCTGGGTGGGAAGATAGAGCAGCATATTAAAACAGGGATCAGACTTCCTTTATGTGGAGATGAGGAATCGTGGTCACATATCCTGGCGGAACTGTAACAGCACTGAGTCGTAGAGGAATATTTATTTTTTTTTAAAAAAAAGGTATTACATATTACAATACAATAGCACCTGTTAAAGGAGGTGCTCAAAATGCAACTTTCCCTTTCTCAGAATTGAGTTTCGAATTATTTCAAACACTCACTATTCATTTTTAATTGTTGATAAGCTATGCTAATTCTTTGCTCACTTCTTGAACTCTATCAACGGAAAAGCTTTGAGATGGCCCCAAACATGAAATTTCGATGCCGGCAAGATACAGTCATGCCTCGATCTATCCATCGTTAACCATAATTAGAATTGTTGTACCACAGTTGCAGCAAAATGTGGCACCATCGTGCATTAACCGCATACTTTGTAATTGCTGAGGAGCAATATTTTCAAATTTGCAATCATCTCGAAAGCGGGTTCTTTACGGATTCATGTTTACTGAATAATTTTGCTTCTAATATTGTGCAGTTTTTACCATTTTAGTTTGTACTGTCACTTATGAGACATATGGTTGATAGAAGAGATTTTGCCTTACCTAAGACCCGCTGTAATCCACACCAATAGCGAAGCATGATGTTTTGTGTAGGGTATGCCGATATATGGTGTCGAAGTTAATGGAAAATCTAATTTATACTAAATATACCACAACATGCCTCTGTATAGTTATCAACGTTTTTCATGTTCAAAATTATGACAGGGTGACTATCAATAATTCAAGTAACTATTTCTCTCTTGTGACTTCATCTTAAAATCGACCAATGAAACGTAACAAAATTTTGAATTCTGACCAATCACAGCCGGAATACGGAGTGAAATTATAGAAAAAAATTATCAAATCCATTTTGTCAAACGACGTGCATTTGTCTTGTGATCAGTGTAACAAACTCTATACCTCCACTATATAATTCCTGAACACACATCACTGACCACTTTGCTAAGGCGGGGGGGGGGGGGAGCTATTGGCAGCAAAAAATCATGGACAATCGACAGCCATAAAGCAAAATGGAGGGTTCTTCAAAGCGTTTTGGTGATGTGTCAAATGTGAAAATTGATCTTATCATTAAGAATTTCAAACTACAGGATACAAAGAAAAACAGAGACACTCTATGTTACCTCTCTCTCTCTCTCTCTCTCTCTCTCTCTCTCTCTATATATATATATATATATATATATATATATATATATATATCACTTTTATTCTTATTCTATTCATGAAATAGTCCTTCGGCATTCCTCTGTTACAATATTGCTTGAAAAGGTTAAATATAAATATACAATTTTTACAATTTTGTATGCCAAGTTTACCTGAATTATATTTAAATTCTTATTATATTCGTGCAATACTCATAATAAATATCACTAGAAGATCTGAGATTTCCAAATAAATTCATTTCCTACGTTCGTGAATTTACCGGTAATCTCAAACCCTCTCGTGATATTACTTGTAATAATTTAATCAAATTATATGCAATATTAAAAAAGTTCCTCCTTAAATCTGTTTGTATGTAAGTTCAATCGTAAGGTCCTTTTTCCGTGCGTATGCATCAACTACTCTTGAAATGATTTTTGATGTTTTACTGAGTTTTTATTGTCCCTTTATCCATAATCCTATCAACACACAGCGCCATTCCGCTGCAAAAGAAAACAGCTACAAAGGAGTTTGCAACGTGTTATACAGTCCGGGGTCCGTCATAATTAAAACACTATTAAGGTAGTTCAAGAATGACTTAAAAATAATAAGACATAATAAATGGGATTTACTGTTAAAATAAAACAATTACATTAGTCAATATTACGACAGTACAACCAAAAATAGAAATGCTCTGTTTTATATTTATATTGTCAGCATCTCTGTCAATCTGCTGGGTTTCAGGATCTAAAAATCCCAGAAGAGGACGGACATAATCAGATGTGGTGCGACCAAGGCTAGCCTACAGAGGGATGAAAACTATATGAAAGATCTGAATGATGCAGGAAATCATTACTAAGCAAGACTGAGATCGTATTATTGGTGATCGGCGATCTATATCATAGATACATGCATTGGTTCCAATAAGAAAACATTTCAATTGGTCAATAAAAATTAACAAGTGCAAGCCAGCACAGTGATTTTAGATAGGTCCAGCCTCACAGCCTTAATGAACGCTTCACCCCTGGTACTCTATCACATAAAATATTTTGCTAAAGATCAAGGACAGATCTGTTATCAATATTCATCTCAATTGCTCTTGTCTTTCATTTTGCATATGAATATCTGTATAATGTTTGTGTGCGTTATTCTTCAAATTGTTTCTTTTTAAATTAATTGTTAGAACGGACATTATTACACCACGTGTTGGTTATTTACTAGTCAAGTGAAATCTGAAGTAGTCGGATTTAGTTCACTTTCTGTAAGACTAATGACCTTAGTGCATACTATCTACTTAAGTAACTTTCTTGATAGATAACGTTGTATTCTTCCTGCACCAATTATTTCGTTTTATGTTTTGCTTTTTAACCCGTAATATTTTTGCTAGTGGAAAGAAAATATCCAATCTCGTATTTAATATTCCAAAACATTTTTGGCTGTAATCAAAGTCGCATAGTTCTGTTCTGGAATAGGTTTGATTAGTTTTAAGACTTTAAAATCAAATAAGGGTTAAAAATCGCCCCTTTAAACAAAATATTATCTTCAAGAATTTTGTTCCAGCATTCCATCAGCTCTGATTACTGTGTATATAGGTTTAATTATTGCAATCTTCTTGATCATAAAGTGTTTTATAGCCTAGTAAACGTTGTTCATAATATAACGAGTGTTTTATAAATGTGTATACATTGGTAGAGTCGGTTCATCAAGTTCGAACAGCAATTGAAAAGAAATAAATTAAAAGAAATTGTATTCAAAATTTATCTACAAACCATAGAAATATTGCAGTTGAATATTATCTGTAAAAATATTGCCAAGATGTATGGACAAAACTAAGGTATAAGTCTCAGCATCATCCTTCCTAACACAAGTAAGTCGTTATATACTTAATTTTTATATGTCCACAAGCCGTAATTAGTGGCGCGTTTGCCGCATATAAAATGCCACGCCAGTGGCCAGTACTTGTTTAGCTCTTTCTATACAATTTCTAAAACTGGAAACAAACACAAACATTTCCTAACTAGCCTCTATTTATCTTTCATTTTTGCTGCAAAGACTAAGAAGGTGTAAGAGACGAAGAGGGTGGAAAGAGAAAACATAGAATCAAGAATTAAAGGCGCAAACAAACAAAAGAAAAAGGTGAGGTTGAAAATTAGTAAGCATGCAGAAATGAAGAAAAAGAATAAAAAAGAATATTAAAGGAACATTTTTAACAGAATTTAAATAGTTACTAGTTAAACACATTAACTTCTTTAAAAATGAGGGCTAATTAACAAAACGGAATGTTTCTGAGGGAAAAATAAGAATCACTTTATTATATTATGTAGATATAATATCACTGCTGTTGCATGAAAAGACAACCCTTTGTGATTCATACATTAAAGTATGCTACGTATTTCCTTGTTAACAGCTTTCGAAAGAATATCCGGTTCAACTTGTTGGTCATTATAAGCCGCTCCCGATACAGTTTTTTTTTTTTTTTTTTTTTTTTCAGAACACCCGTGCTTCATACATTGCAAATTATATTTCTTAATCAGAACTGGATATTTTAAATTTCCTGTAGAGTTTTGCAATAAATTGTTGGGTGCATTACAATCTATTCCGATTTAATTTTGAAATTGTTTCGAAAAGTTGCGTTAGCCAAAAATAAGACAATTATTATTATTATTATTATTGTTATTATCATCATCATCATCATCATATTTACCGCCACGGGTGGCCGAGGTCGTTAAGGCACGGACTCGTGAGCGGGAGGTCTGCGGTTCGAATCCCGCCAGGACCGTCCTCCCTGACTGGGGTTTTTTCCAGGTTTTCCTCAGTCTTCATAACTGGCAAATGCCGGGGAGGTACCTAAACTTAGGCCTGGAAAGCTTCCTTCCTTAAAAAACAAAAAAATCCATTCTGAATATATCATTTCATTTCATGTATCATGAGTGTCCACCGCCTGTGGTGCCTCAGTAGTAAAAACAGGCGTTAAACACTACTCAAAAAAAAAAAAAAATCATCATATTTACGCGAATCTAATATGCCATCGAATGTATTACGTATCCCAAATGTAAAATTCTAAACAATTTTTGGGCATATTGTTGTACGGCGTCTTAGGATAGATCATTCGCTCCATAAAAGAATTTATAAGTGAACTGTTGTTACATCTTGGAGCACGGAGTACAAAATCCATCACTCAGGACAGTTGGCGTAGGTCAAAGAAGAAAAAGTTATTTCTTATGGTGTCACAGGTTGTTCGTTCTTTCTCATTTCAAGTACGAATTTCAAAACTTTTTCTTGAATGTCAGGATGTCTTCCTTTGCGAGGAATAGTAAATTTCTTTATATTAGCTTTGGTTAGCTTTGGTTAAAAATAATGCCAACTTCTGTTACTGCCGCAAGCGAATGTTGCTCTCAACTGCATTGAACTCTCTTCCTGCTTTTCTATTACCATTTTTTTTTTCTTCAGGATAAAGAATTACTTGACGCTTGAAAGTAGCACCAGTTCTTCTCTGTTTACCCTCTATTTTGTGACTACCTACTATTCAAACGCTCTATGCAATAATAGAACAACAATAAATGTAACGAAGCCGAGAATTTCAGCAATGCATTATGACGTAATAAACGATAAATTTGAATGAAGTTACTGGCAAACTACAGAACGGATTTGCACTCTAATCTAATACGTACCACACTTTTCAATACCATGTTTGTACAAAAAGATGGGCACTAAATTCGCGTAAATACGATATATTTAATTTACATAGTATACGTTTTTCAGCCACTGGAATGTCCAAATGTAATAACAAAAACAACTGCACTGTTTATATAAAAAGACAACTGGAGCAATTTACCAATTGGCGTTAACTGAACGAAATGACAATGATTGTTATTATAAAAATCTCAAAAAATGAAGCAACTAGAAGTTTTAATTACAAGTATGATTATGGAAATGGTGAACTTGTTGTGTGTACTTGAGGCTATCGGAAATTAAGTAGATTGGTGATAACATATGGCCATGTCTAGAGATTAAGTTCACTTCCCTTATAAAACATTATCATTTGTAATAAATGCTTGGTCTAAAATGCCACAATTTGAAAGAAACTGCACTTTGTAAAAGAAAGAAAGAAAGAAAAAAAAAACAAGTATTTCTTCTTCAAAGACAGGAGTGCGGTGGTTCTTCTTGAACCATCCGTTACTAATTCGTTATTAGTAATTTAAATACTACGCATGATAAAATAAACACTACTTTTACCTACTAAGGAACAGTTTCAGCAATTTGAAACGAATTTTTAATTATAATGCATTTGCAATTATCGCCAATATGTGAACTAGACAAACAATAGACAGTCGAGTATTCATAACCTAAATTATTTTCCATACGGTCCAATGAATCAGGCGGCTGTGCTTAAAATTAGAACTATCAGTGATGTGCGTACTCTCGCAGACGGAACAATGTTTAAAAAAACAAGAAAATTCATAATTTTCAAAATACTGTTTACTGTGTATCATCAACTACATTTTCCCGTTTACCCGAACTGGAATGAAGCTTGGGAAGAAAAATTATACGCAGATATCGCTTTAATAGAGACTTATAAGTACAAACATCCAAAGTGAAAACCGCCCCACAACATTGAAATATTGCCACGTAGACCATAAGTTCTCTAGCTCAAAATGTTTGTATGTGTTCTAACGTTATCGGTTGAATTCAGGGACCATTGAAAATAATTAAGTATGAAATAATATTCATACTTTTTGTGTGTTTAATTTCACAAAAATTATGGACAAAACAAGTGTATGTATTAGAGTCAAAAAATTTACATGAAATGGTACGTTTTCACAGTACATTTAAATTACTATATGTCTTCGAAATGTGTGGTAAAAAGAAAAATTGAGCACAGATTCTTGGAGAATGTGAAGCTACAGAGTGCTGGAGGTCGCAGATTCTCTCTGGAAACTTTGTTAATGTCGAGAAGGAGTAGAGCAACATGTCTAAATGTGGTATTAGATAAGAATAATTGGCAAGGGATATGTAAATTTATTAGAAAGATTAGGAAGAAAGAAAATCTCTGGCTAGAGAGAACATACCATATAATGTACTTATATATTTTATGTACCATTATTAGTTTTTTTGTTTACTGATGTTTATATGTATGTATGCATTGAATTATGTATTTCTCTAGTTTAGTGACCTGTAATGACATATTTAAGATACTTATTAATTGGATAATTTTCCCCCGTCATGACTGGAGGAGGGAGAGGGTTATTTCCTATATGTGTTAGTACCAGACTTAGTGCATATAATATATATATATATATATTTAATTTTGTGTAATTTAATTTTGTGTATTTCTGTATTTTTCTCAACATTTCTTATGTGTAAATTGGAGCACGAACGGTATGACTAGAAACGTCGCTGGAATAAATACACCTATTAGTACTAGTTACTGTATTTTCACATGTTCCCCTGAGTCAATGTTTGTTTGTAAAATGATTTTATAAAATTTGTCAAAACATTTATCAGAAATAAATAAAAACAAAAAAGTACTTGTTTTAAAGATATCTGCTGTGAAAGTAGCGTGAACAAATCGCCAGATTTCTCTGTATTATTCGATTTCCTAACGTGGAATTCCGTATTTTAATGTCTGTAGTTAAACGTTGAGCCAATTGCCCACAACCTACTTGCGTCACCTGTTGAGTTTCCAAGTATTATGATGACTCACCAGAACATTAATTCTATCCTCACGAGCTTCTGTGTCACGTATGGAAAACATCCCACACTTCGGAAAGACAGCCGTTAACCAGTAGTAGGTGAGAATAAAAATGTAGTTATGTAGGGTGTACGGGTAACTCAGTATGTCATTAGTTTTTCATTTCCTGCTTAATTTGTTTTCTTTTCATTACAGTCTTTCATTATGTCTTTATCACAGTTTCCTTCATTAGTAACAGAGTTCGATTTGATGTTCAGAGCATTACGCAGTCATTAGAAAACTTCTTTCTGTTTTCAAACAGTTTTCAAACTGTGGACTGCGGATCTTCTTTATTAGGAAAATTAAATATTACGGTATAGTAAACAGTGAATGGTCTATTTTAAAATCTTATTTAACAGATGGCATTTTATGTGTTAATGACTTTTGATCAGCTGAAACGTTAAGAAAAACTAGAATCTCACAAGGATTTACTTTGGGTTTTTTTTATTTCTAATAGCTGTTAATTATTTACAGTATAAAATTTAAATTAAACCAGTAATGTATACACAACGATGCTAATTTTGTTATATCTGGTGATATAGTTCAAAATGTATTTGCAAATACTACTGAAATAATTTATCTTGCAACGGAATTGATTAATGAATTATTTATTATTGAATAAAGAGGAACAGAATTTATGTGCTTTATTTTAATATCAGTATTTTAAAAGCAAAATGATGATAAAACTTTGATATATATGTAATACTGCTGAAATAGTTTTTCTTACAACCGAATCGTTTAGTGTTTAATTCACAATTTATTACTCAATAAAGAGGAACAGAATTTATGTGTTTTACTTTAGTATCAGTATTTTAATAGGGAAAAGGTAATTAAATTTTTTGTGTGTGTGTGGACGATTATCTGTCATGGAAATATCGTATCGAGCACTTTCTAGAAGCTTACCTAAAACCATTTATTTAATAAGAAATTGAAAACAATATCTACCATCTAATTATTTAATAACAGCTTATTTCGCTCTTTTTCAATCCGTATTGAGGTAAAATGCGGGACAAAACTTGATAACCTAACATGACTTAATATTATCGCTTCCCTCTACATCAACTTTTCAGGCTATGGGGCACTTTTCAGTGGAAAAGTTCATCACGAAGCATTAATTTTTACCCAGAATAACGATACTATTTGAGGATTGAAGGTAAAGATTCAGAATTTAGAACTTTGGACACGTGAAACTTTGCGTTATTAGTTTATTTCATTATAAAAATCTTTTCAACTCTAATTTTACTAAATACATTCCAAAACACACACAAAATATATTAAGGCAACTAATTTTAAAAATAACTAAAAACTGTTGTAGATCCGTAATATATACTCATAGATCTGGTACACAACACTATTTTTAATGTTGTAAAACCAAAATGGCTACAAGAGACCGTAAAGAATTATTGTAATAAGAGGAACATTTTTTAATAGTGTTAAACGCCAGTTTTTACTACTGAAGCGCCACAGTCGGTGGACACTGATAATACATGAAATGTCAAATTGGAGATTTTTTTTTTTAAGGAAGGAAGCGTTCCAGACCTAAGTTTAGGGCACTTCCCCGGCATTTGTTTTTATGAAGACTGAGGAAAACCTGGAAAAAACCTCAATCAGGGAGGACGGTCCTGGCGGGATTCGAACCCCAGATCTTCCGCTTCACGAGTCCACGCCTTAACGACCTCGGCCACCCGTGGCGGTCAAATGAGAGGAAGAGACGGAATTATTTACATAACTTATCTGTATGTGGTTGAACTTGGGAAGCTGGAGCCGAATATCTGACTCCGCATCGAAACGAGATCTGTGTTTTGTCTTCGTATCTGCATAAGCAGAGAATCCTGACTCACATAAATAAGTCATTGCAAAGTGCAAAATGAAGGTTTTAGATTTATCAGACAAAACTTTAAAATCGTCTTATAACTGACACCAGAATTCAGATAGTGACTTCTTATTTGAAAAATTATTTTTTACCATAGAATCTGATGTCGAAGCTATCAAGCATTCATATTGATGATGCATTGACAGAGGCTGACTTTACAATCCAAACTTTTTCTTGCCTTTTTTCATGGAGTTCTTCCGGAAAATGACTGTTGAAACTATTAAGCAAACTTGAAATTCGTTTAAGGTATCCCCAGGTATGTCTGATTTAAGTTCTTCTGTATCTTCTTTTACCTTTGGAAAACTGTCAAGATTTCTATTGTTCAGTGATTTTGTCCAAAACTTGATTTTCTTTTTGAACCCTTGCATTTTATTGCTGGCGTCAAACACTGCTTTGCTTTTTTTTGAAGTGACAGGCTTAAATAATTAACTTTTTGAAAAATATCGCCTAAATATGCCAATTTTGTTAGCCAGTGTCTCCCAAAACGAAATCAATGTAGTCAGTTAGATTCTGACTTCAGCCCTCATTTCAAAGTGTGAAACTTTTGCCCCAAGAGAGCCCCTTTATTTTTGTGTGTAGAAGTAAAGACATATGTAAATACACAACGCTTTGAATAGCCTGGTATTCTTAGGTTGTGGTTTAAACACATGAATTAATTTCACACTTTCGTCCAGGGCTCCTTTAAGGAAAGGTGGCATCTTCTTCACGGCAAGGGTTTGGAGTTGGAGAACGCTACTGCTTCACTCCGCGTTTTGTTTAATTTTTGACATAACACCAGACGTTGTTCCAGTCATGTCCTTCACGCCGTCTGTGTACACACATTGGCACAATTACCCCATGGGACGACTTCCATTGTTATCTGCGTAAGGTCAAGTATGCACTTCTTAATTCTACTAGATTTTTACGGAAACACGACTCATGGTCATTTCTTTATCATTCCAATTTCTTCACAAGGAGTACTAAGAGATGTTTGGCACAGAGCACAGTTTGGGAACTACTGCTCTAAGTATACGACAGAGAGATAACTGGTAATTGTCCAACAGTTTTTTTCCTGAGCAAACTCTGATGCACTATATTCCTCTGGGGTATCATATCAACGTAAATGTATAAACAACTAGAAGGCTGTAATCTTACATTCAGAAATAAAGAAAGAAAGAGAAAGAAAGAAAGAGAGAGAAAGAAAGAAAGAAAGAGAGAAAGAAAGAAAGAAAGAGAAAGAAAGAAAGAAAGAAAGAGAAAGAAAGAAAGAAAGAGAAAGAAAGAAAGAAAGAAAGAGAAAGAAAGAAAGAAAGAAAGAAAGAGAAAGAAAGAAAGAGAAAGAAAGAAAGAAAGAGAAAGAAAGAAAGAAAGAAAGAAAGAGAGAAAGAAAGAGAACGAAAGAAAGAAAGAGAGAAAAAGAAAGAAAGAAAAAAAAAGAAAGAGAAAGAAAGAAAGAAAGAAAGAGAAAGAAAGAAAGAAAGAAAGAAAGAAAAAGAAAGAAAGAAAGAAAAAAGAAAGAGAAAGAAAGAAAGAAAGAAAGAGAAAGAAAGAAAGAAAAAGAAAGAAAGAAAGAAAGAAAGACAGAAAGGGGAAAAAACGTCCCGCACTATTTGGAATAATTTTGTGGGGTGTTAGTAATAATGTAACAAAAAGAGCCTTTAGAATTTTACAAAACTGTGATGCAGGAATCCACTGTAAAACTGTTTTCATCGATTTAAAATGTTTAACTGTTATTTAATTCATATATTTTACTTATTTATTTTCAGACATAAGTAGAAAAACAACAGAACAAGGAGTAGCTTTCATGTTTATGAAACAAGAAAAAATCAAATGTTCTCTATCTCGTTTCATATTAAGAAAATCTCAAAATGTTCATTTTTAGTACCTAAATTTTATGATGAGCATACGGAATATATTCATGGAGCAAACTTGAGAGGTTTCTAACGTATTATTTATGGATTGTTAGCTAATATCCTTTTAAGCTGTGTATTTAAGCACAGTGCCTGTAATGTGCCAAAAGACTATGCACGTATAAATAAATATGGGATATTTGGGTGTCGTAATGCCTCATAGACGAAAGTGAGAAAAATCAGACGCGACCTTATCTATCACGTAAAACATTTCGTTACGTTTTAAATACCAGCAATTAAGTGCTTTAGCAACTGTATAAATATCTTCATTAATTTCTTTCCATTTCTTTTTTGTATTTTTTCTATTTTTCATTTCTTTAGCTTGTGGAACATACATTTTGGAAGCCACTCTTTTAACTATTCTTTAGTCAAACTAATATACCTAATAGTTTCAATTTTGTATAAGCTTTCATTTAGCTGACAGTCACTTTTTTCTTCATGTTTACGCAATACCTTGGGGGTTTCAGCATGCTTTTTATGTAATAAGGATTGTTTGATTAAAATGTTTAATATTGTGGTAAAATAATATTACTTTAAACATTCTAGGGGTTACAATAACATAATTTTATAATATACACTACGTGTACTTCCTTATATTAACGTAAGTTGTCTCAAATAAAACATTGTAATGATAAAAACGCATTGAAAACATTTTAAATTAATTTTAAAATTGCATTAAATGCCTACATTAAAATTAACAAACATGACGGATTACAAAATATTGTAAAGTATTAATTTCTTTTTAAAATAAGGTGTGTGTAACCTCACACACTTTCTGGAGTTACTCCGTTTGCTAATTAAGCTGAGGAAACAAGCAGAAAAATGCGTTAATGATACACTTATTTTGATGCAGCAACACACCTGGGTCGATTTGAACTAGTATATATCGTAAAATCACTTTGGGAGCCAATGTCCGAGAAATGATAAATATTCATGATTCTCAAAAACCTGTTTCCTCTGACATGAAATTACTCTTATTAATACGGGATTTCAAATCATCCTGAACCAGCAAGTGACTCCACCATTAACATAAAGAGAATGATGGTCTTTTTTAAAAAATGTGAAATTATATATTTTTGCATTTGCCTGTTTGCTACATATCAATGGCCGAACTGGTGGTAATTCGCATGTTACTTTTTTTTTAGTACTGAATTTTAATGCAAGGCAGAAATTATAGACTTTAAACACACAAACTTTCTTTTTAAGTCAAAATAAATTACTACAGTGATTTATTCAAGAATATTGAAGATGAACTTATAAAATTTTAAAAATCAGTTATATAAAAGAGGTGGTTTGTAAGATGATTAAAGAATATAAAGTACGTCACACAGGAGCTGCATAAACTAAGCGAATTCCTCATCGAGCTGAACAACTTTTAATAAAAACGAATAAAATCCAAATTGGGCCTTATTAATTATTGAAATGAAATAAGTTACGACATTACTGTGTGATATTAGAGGAAGAAAATTAGAATTCTTGCAACCTATAAGTATTACAAAAGAGAAGTTACCTTTTAGGAATTATCATAATTATTATTATTGAAATTGAAACATAAAAACTAATGGTATACTATTAATTTAATGAAATATATGACCACTAATATACAAGTTATACTGTGTGAGTATTTTAAAACAGTTTTTAAATGTAACCATGTTTATGAACTGAACCCTTAATATCATCTTTACAATCATTAAAATAGCGAGAGATAACAGAAAGTTTCGAGTTACATTGTGTATTTAAGATGATGTTCATATGTTTCAATAAAACAAAAACATGTTACTATTCAGAAACAATTACAATGTACAAACAAAAACAATCGAAAGTTACATAAATTTTCATTGGCTTTGAAAATTAATTGAAATGTTATTATAGTAAACGAAAACGTTTTACACTGTTACACTGACCAAAAGACAAATGCACTATGAGCGGCAAAGTGAGTTGGTAAAATTTTACAATTTCACTGCGATATCGGGCTGTGATTGGTCAAAATTCAAAACTTTGTTTCATTTCATTGATCGAATTAATGATGCCGTCACATAAACGAAATAGTTAAATTTAATTTAGCTGATATACTTTCTTCAATGAGCTAAGTCTGTAAAAATCTCATGACCGAGAATTTTTAGCTACGCTTATTTTCCGACAGAGAGCAAAGGGATACGTGGTAAACACATCGTCACTAGTGGCATCTTACAGGTAACTAAAGTGTTACAAAACGACCGATAATTTTGTCCAAGGATCTGCATTTTTTTGGACTTAACGAGAGTTTTACGTCTTAAAAAGTCTTTCGATCCCGGTTGAACCCGCAACCCTGGGACCTTTAGCAGAAATCACTCCCTTAGATCACAGAGGTTGACATTCTTTAAATATGAAGCAATTATTTACCAAGCAATGTATACTTTCTCTTGCACAACGACTATTACTTGACTCCTTTGGCCAAAAACCAGCTCTTGAAAGTTGATGCATTTTCTTAACGTAACATTTTAGCGCAGCAGTAAAATTTTGTCTGCCAACTGGGCAAAGGATGTAACAATAACTAGAAGTTATTAAAATTAAGGAATTATTAGTTCTATAGCGAATTCCGAAGTGATGTAGCTATAAAAAGATTTTTGAAAAATTTCTTTAAATCTCCATCGATCTACTTATTAGGTACAAAAAACGGTGACACACACACACACACACACACACACACACATATAAATGAAAAATAAAAATAAAGTAACACTATTAACAATGTAACAAATAAACAGTAATAATAAAAGTAGTTAAGTTAGATAAAGTTACACTTGAAATTGCTATATTTAGAACTACTGGAGTTTTTCTATGGCAAGAAGCTAGTTTACACACACACACACACACACACACACACACACACACACACACACACATATATATATATATAAACTAGGCATATAATGTACAATCATCAAATGGTTCATCAAGTTTGTTAATCAGCAAAATTGAACCATTGGTGGGGGTTAGCCTAAAACAAACATTAAAAAATCGCTCTAGCAGTCCCAATATTTGTTTTCTCGCACGAAATCTCTGAATATATTATCAAATAAAATAAAATAAATAGTTTCTGAAAATCAGGAAAATTGGACCATTAGGAGTAGGGGTATACCTGAAAACCGAACTTTAAAGAGTGAGGGTTAACCTAGTGCGAAAATTTAAAAATTCCTCTAGTGGCCACAATTTTTTTTCTCAATAAAATGCTATTGAAATAAAATAATAAAACTAATTTCTGAAAAATCAGTGAAATCAGACTATTAAGAGCGGATATTTACCTGAACACAACATTGAAAAATCGCTCTTGCGGCACCAATATTTGTTTTTCGCAAAGAAACTCGGTATATAACATTTAAATAAAATAATAAAATGGTTTCTGAAAATCATGGAAATAGGGTTATTAGAAGTGATGATATATCTAAAAACCAAATTTTGAAAAACGCTCTACCGGCACCAACTTCTCTGCACTAGCGCTCTTCAATACCCTTCACAAATTCGACGTGCTGAGGTATTCGCTTAGTATATACAGCTTCTGCGTGTTGCACTTTTTTCCATTATCTATTGCATACTTCATTTCTGTCTTTCGAAGTGAAGGGAATTTCAAACAATTGAATAGCTACGTGTGACGAAACTGTTACAAACAGTACTTACATTCATGACATATTTAATTCACTCATCTCTCGACCTAGATACTTGATTGCGTATTTTAAGATATTCATTTTTTTTTTTACCTACGTGCGCATAACGCTTCAGATGAAGTAGCTATTGTAGAGGGCACCAGTTACATAACTAACAAGGAAAACAGCAACCAGGTAACAACAATCAATCAGTAAGAAATGACGCCATTTCATTATGTTGACGGTGCAGTAATGTAAGTAGGAGTCTGTTAATGTCACTCATTACGCTCATATAACTCGAAAATCGTGTTTCTGAAGGTAACACGTGTTGATAAAGGCAAAATCATTTTCATCACAATTCCTTTTTAGTATTCTTGGAAGTGCAAGAGTAATCCTAGTGGGTTGGTAATAGCGAAAGACGCAGTAAATAATTCTAAGAAATTGCTTTTGGAAACTGCAGAAATTAAAATTAGGGGTATTTTATCTATTTATTTTTTTCCAGATTTTCCTCAGTCCTCATAAATGACAAATGCCGGGGAGGTACCCTAAACTTAGGCCTGGACCGTTTCTTTCCTAAAATAAAAATATCCTTTCCCAAATTATCATTTTATCTCATGTGTCATCAGCGTCCACCGCCTGTGATGCCTCAGTAATAAAAAGGGCGTTAAACACTAATAAAAAATCTGTTTTTTTATTTCTTATTGCACAACTGCATAATGAAAAAAATTATGTCAAGCAAGAACTGCGTAAACTAAGCGAATTACTCATATAGTACAGTAACTTAAAAAAAATCCAAATAATTATGGCCTTATTAATTAATGCAATAAGTTATGACATTACTGTGTAGTATTAGGAGAACAAAATTAGAATTCTTGCAATCTTTAAGTATCATAAAAGAGAAACTACATTATTATTATTATTATTATTATTATTATTATTATTATTTATATTATTATTATTATTGAGATTAATCCATAAACATTTATGGTATAGTATCAATTAATTAAAAGACAAAGCGGTACTGTGTGTATATTTTTAAACATTTTTAAAAGTAACTATGTTCATGAACTAAGCTTTACATTCACTAAAATAGAGAGGAATAACAGAAAGTTCTCAGTTGCATTGTGTACTCGTATTTACGAAGAAGTTTATATGTTTCAATAAAACAAAAACACGTTACCATTTAAAATCAACTACAATGTACTAAAATATACAGAATCAACAATAAACAATTGAGAGTTTCATCGATTTTCATGGGCTTTGAAATTTAATTTAAATGTTATAGTAAAAACATGTAACGAAAGAGTTTTCTGAAGGTTATTACAGAGCGTTCTTACATACAAATATAATTCTCACACACATATTAGATTAATATTTCACAGCTGTTACCTTCACGACGCTTTTGTTAACTATAAAACACATGCATCATTATTAATACAGTTTATAATTAATTTATCAAGAGCACATTTTAAATTTCGGTTTTCAAGTATATTCCTATTCCTAATGATCGAATTTCCCTAATTTTCAGAAACTGTTTTTCTTGTTTTATTTAAAGATATATATTAATATGGGACATATGGTACGTTTAACGTTTACAACACTTAAAGTACGTATATCATTCACATCTGGAGGCAGTAAAACGAACCTATCACACTTTACGACAAATTAGAGATAAGAATATTACATGAGAAATACTACTATTACCATATAATACATTGTTTATTTACCATCTTCCACCATACATTAAGTGGAAGTGAACTTAGTAGGCTATTAACTACAAATTTTACACATAAATATCCTTCTTACCAGCCTAAATACACAACGTCCTGTTTGACACCAATTTCTTCATAACTTTTCTGCTTCTCTTAACAGCGTGGAGGCACTATATATCCAACATGCACATTTTAAAAAATGACACATACAGCTAATAACCTTGCAAGACATTTCTCATAATGCAAGTCCGCTAGAGCAGAGGAATCCTGTCACGCCCTCTGCAAGCAACGCCCTTTCACAGACAATTGAAAATCGCTGTAAATAACATCAGTGCGGGCTAATAAGGCGGTGATGAGTGGTGTGTGTGCAATCGGTCCGTGTTAAAGTTATCTGTTTTGTTCATAAATGTGTGTAGCCGTGAATTGTAGGTTAATCTGATCTTTAAGTGTTTACGCGAGATGTTTAAGAAATGGATAAAAGTGTGTGTGCGTAAAATGTAAGTTCATCTGATCCTGAAGTGCTTAGTGAGGTGTTTAAGAAATGGATAAATGCATTGTTACCAGAATCAGCTGATTTGAGCAGCATGGCATCCTAGGTAGGTTTCCTGACATGCGCTTTTCAATTGTTTATGAATTAGCAGTAAACAAACTCCTGGCATTTTTTACGTAATTTATGTTTTATTACACATTATCTGAGCCCTGTTTCATCTGAAAATTATACGAATGAAGATAATAGTTTTACAATTTAGTAATTTGGTAATTTCTGCTTCATAAAGCATAAAAAATTTACAAAATTGTCACAACAAATTTGTCAAATTCTGATTCATAAAAATGTTAGTGTGACTGATAAAACGTAAATTAAATTGTCATCTTAACTCTAGGAATCACAACAGTTATTCTCTAGTTTCTTTTTCTTCTTCTTCTCCTCCTCCCTTCCCCCTTGTACCCGAGAAAAATTATTGAAGAACAAATGAAATTCTAACACTGGCTTTGTCCACTTTCTAACTATGTTAAAACATGCCTTAATTAAATGTATTATATATCTTTAATTAGTTTTTTCCATATTTTATATGGCTATTTATATTGCATTCTGTATTTTTGCTGTTTTTTTCGCCTTGTAGAGTGGAAGAGAAAGCTCCATGGTATTAACTCTTGCCAAGGTGAATAAATAAATAATAAAATAGTGACATTTTGTAAGAAATATTTTTAATATTTTTTATTAAACGTAATACTGTCGCATACATTGGTGACAAGCTGAGGTATTTATTAACTTTTCAAACAAAGCTTTCAGGAGAACATTTACCTTCATATTATGTGCGCTAGCAATTATTTATTGCAATATACGAAATAATTTTAACCGTAATACGATATACCATACAGTTTAAGCGAAAATGAGCATTTGTTATATAAAAAGTATTTCTTTTAAAAATTTACAATAGAAAACAGTTATTTTGTAGCTGATTATCGTTGTGAACCATAGTTAACTTATTGTTTGTATTGCTTGTTTACATTTATTATAGAATGCGCGGTAAAAATAACGGAAATAATCCTTTTAATATCGATTATAGCAGATAATATGCTAACAATATAATTGCCTTAGTTGATAAATATTATCAAATACATTACGTTACATTACGATATAACATAATACATATGATATAATTATTATAATATAAAGCACAGAAAGTAAATATTAATGCTTGGTAAATAGCTTGGTAAATAAAATGTCTTAATGAATTTAGCTAATGCATCTGTTGTGGTAACAGCAGTCATTTGTTGACAAGATTGTCAACATTTTGCCTTATGACAACTTACAATATATACTTATCATTGTGAAATATTTGTGTGTTATATGAAACAACCAGTCAGAATATACTCACTAATTATCAAATTGTCAACTTTTATGGAACAGGGCTCTAGTGTAACGGTATGTTGGCAAACTTGGTGAACGCTCGAACCTCTCTCCTTCATATTGCTGCATCATCTGTTCATTTTACACCCTAGCACATTAACCTTGAACTGCAGCATAAAATATAGTGTTGCAATCCGCTTACGTGTACCATATCTCGTGGTTATACTCTTTACGCAGGAATGTGTTCACTCTCTCTACTTTAGTAGCATCAACTCTTATAATATTGCGTGGTGAAATAATTAATATTCGAACTTCTAACGTTCGTGTTTAAGTTGAAGTATTAATGCATCAAATACCATTTTATTTCTCTTCGTTAAGGTAGAGTAGTGTCGGATAGTGTCTTTGAGATAACTTGTCTCACAAAAATTTACAGAACTACTAACATTAACAATATAAGTACATATTCAGAGCTTCTAGTTTTTTCATTGCTGCCAATTGTAACATGGCTGAAAATAGAAATATAAATAATATTATCCACAGTTTCTTTCTGGTCATGGTAAACATTTTTGCACATATTAATTATTATTTTAATTGAAGAGAATAACATTTAAGAAGAAAGAGACCCGGTAACCGAACATGGACAGTGCACATACTTATTAAATTTAATATTTTGTAATTATTTAGAAGAGTTACACCAACATAATTCTGCAAAATATTTTTCTAAAAGAACAATTTAAATGTTTTTGAGATGAATACAATTTTCGGAAGATACTTAATGTAGAGAGAGCTAACCTAGACTTAACCTTGCCTGAAACTCATCTTAAACATGTCACAAAACGCAAGAATATCCATAAATTACCTTAATATTCTTGAGGCTATGACAATAATCATATTTCGCTTCTTCCACCTCAACAACATGGTCTTTCCCACCTATCTGCACACTTAATCGCCACAAAGATGGTGATTTTTGAACAGAAATATATGGTACTGTTAGCAGATGAAAACTATTATCGGCAATTACAACTAAAAACTTGGCCACCTTCAAATTCCGAAACGGAAATATTTTTACTCTCAGCGTGTTAATGGGCAATAAATTAGCATCGAAATGAAATAAAACTAACAATGATTTCATTTAAATATCCCTAACTTCAGATTCTAAAACTTTGGATGTGTTAATCATAAACGAAAGACTAATGTACTTATTTAAGTATCACTAATAATTAATTAACTGGAAATGTTATTTTAAAGAACAGCCCTGAAATTTTGAGTATTTTGTGATTACTCTATGTAAGAAATTCTCAACGCATGTAGAATTGTAACAATTTTAGAAATTCATAGTGGCGCCGCATTTAAATCTACGGAAGTGAATGTAAACTTAGTCAGTTGAGCATAAAATAACTAGTAGCCCACAGTGTGCTCCAATGCGTAACATTTAAAAGGCGCCGAAAATAGAACCATTTTGGAAAAAGTACATCACTGCCCTTTCCGATGTAAAATAACCTGATTGTTTGTCCTTAGAAATTATACATTGCACAATGTTAGATGATATAGGACAAGCCAGAAAATATCTGAATTACATAAAATTTAAAATTAAAGGCTAGAAGTAATATACAAAGTTATCATATGCTACACCGTAGTTAAAAAAATCTTTAAAACCTGTTTAAACACTCTAGGACAAAATGATTTGTCAAAATAAAAATAAATAGATTAACTTCAACAACTTTACAAACGTAGTTAATGTAAAATAATTTTTATTTTTATACAGCTTAAACACTATTATTTAAAAATTCATTTATTGAGTAGAAATAGTGATCAAATAAATATACCATTACTGATCCTTTAAATAAAGCTAACTTTTCAATTGCTTTAATATGGAGTGGTACTTTCTTGTATAATTTGATGGATTTTTGATGCACTATTTTGGTATGTTTTGGTGTTGGTTTTCATTATATGAAGATCTGCTTTTCTTCTTGTACTGCGCTGATGTATTACTTCATTTGTTATATGCGGATCTTTTACTACTAGCTTGTTTCTTATAAATAATGTTGCTACATGTAGGGGAGTGGTAATATTCTCAGTTTTAAGGAAATTGGTTTGCAGAAAGGTTTCTGATTTGCACCAGCTTTTATTCCATTTATTATTTTTTTTTTTCGCTTTACAAATACTTTCAAGCAAGATTCCATGCTTTAGTCAGGTGTAAACATAAACAAAAGAAACACTTCTAAGTGTATCAAGATTTACATTCTTTGCTAAATTCCTGAATAGATACCCAATTTTCCATAAAAATTTCAGTGTACTCATCCCATCTTAGATAATTTTCCTTACAATTCTAAGAAATTGTAGTTTCAATATAGTTATTATTAAAAATTACTGCCAATTTTGGTATTTCCCTGTTTTGCTTAAGGTGAAAATGCACTGCGAGTGTCTTTTTTTGTGTTAACTTTCAGTCGGTTATTTGCAAAAAATCACCTGTTTCTTAAAGTTTTGTTTACAAGTGGCTGAAGGTTCTCAGGTCCCATACATTCCACAATATTACTACTATTATCAGCATATTGAATGATAGTTGGTAGAAAGGTTTCTTTTCAAATCCTTCGTATTCAGCCTTGGCGTGCTCCAATTTTTACCTTTTGTTTGATTTATTGTTAGTAATTAATTTTCTCTCTATCCATTTATTGATCTCTGGCAGTTGTTGTCTCCCATATAAATATGCATACCGACTTGAGAGTATATCCCCTTATGCCAATTTTCTCCAGTTTAGTATAAAGCTTTTTATGATTTAAAATGTCAAAAGCTTTGGAGAAATCAAAAATACCAATGTGATGTTCCCTCTTCTAATACTTTAAAAACTTGTCTATAAAATGAAGTAATGAAATTTGGATTTATTTTTTCTGAAATCGTGTTATGAGTCTGACAATATTTTTTTTCAATAAATGTTAAAATATTTTATAAAAAACATATTCAATTATTTTTGAGAAACCTGATAACAGTTAAAAGTCAATTGTTGGAGGCTTATTCTCTGTTACCTTTCTTATGCTTTAGCTGTTTTAAGAGATTTTGGAAAAATTGAATTCTTAAAGGATCCATTACATATGTCACAGATAGGTTCGGCTATAAAATAAGCGATTTTTATTACAAAATCTGGGGTGCCATCTATACCTGCAGAGAATTTTCGCTTTAGCTTGTTCAGAAATGTTAGTATCTCATTTTGATATGTGGGCTGTTGGTGTATGAATGATTACCCTCCGTCTTTCATTTGAAGATTATCAACAATGTAAGAGGAATGATTTCACCCTCTCCAAGAAATATAACTCATTTGTACTTAACAAAGAAGGTAAGGCCAGAAGACAATTAATTTCAGAGAGCAAGAAACAGGCAAATCTACTACCAGCTACCAGCTGTACTCCCGAGATAATTCGGAATGTCAAGGCTCTTGTCTCTAAACCGAATCCAGCAACACAGAGAGTAATCGCTGAAATTAGGGATCGCATTACACTGTGAACAACATTGTTAACTAAGATTTAAACCGAAAAAGCGATCTAGCTGCATGAAAATAAAACTTCAAGTCTAAATCTGCTTCAAATGACCAGTTTTTGAAGAGTATGGGGGAAAAAATTGAATATATTTCACCCGTTACAGCCAATAATACTCCTTAATTCACCTGATTTTAATCAATGGATTTATGTTCATTTGGGTTATTGGAACGGGCCCTTGGAAGAAGAAGTTCGCGATCTGTGGACGGTCTCTGGAATATCTGGCAGTAGGGAAATAAAATTGACATCAATGTACTTTGCGCCATTTTGCCGCAGTGGAAACTACAATGTAGAACGATAGTTCGCACTTGAGGCCACCACGTAGACATCACTCATGGTGGTGGTATGACTTTTTATAAGTTAAAATTGTTGGAGTTTGTTACCATAAATCACAAACAATCTGCTATATAATAATACCATAAAAATACCAACCCTTAAACATATACACACTTTTTCTGCAGTAATTGTGAAAGTCAATATTTGTCTATTGAACTGCATTGGTTCTTTTTATTTTGACATTTTAATGATCAGAAAGTATGTAACACCCATATCTCTTTTTGATAGTGAGCTAGGATTTGCGGTGGTTTATGGAAATTATTTTTAACAAGCATTACTTCTATACCCTCCACCTCCTTGTTCTAGTGATTAGAATTGCTAACTGCAGTCCGAGAGGCCTGGGTTCGATCCCCGCTACCTGCTTAGGAATTTTTCTAACTTAGGGAGTTCTGAAATGGGGTCCATCCACCCTCGTGAGGTAATTGAAATGGTGCCTGATGGAAAGATAGCGTTTCTCGATCAAGGAAGCCGTGTGATGGGTGCTGGCGGGGTACCGGCATGCTGATCACGTGCCCCTTGCAGTACTGCCCTCTATCAATGAAGTCGTAAGACATTGGTATAGAGGAAGCAAAGGTCGCTGCGCGAGTCAAGGCATACCCCGGGTTGTAGCGCCAATGAGATGAATTATATACACAGACAAAATTTACAATTAGCATATTTTGACAATAAAGTCTTAATTGTTCAAAATCATTCTCATGCATATTTTTAAGTTTTAGATATTTTATTGGATAATTTTACTCAATTCTAATCTCATTTCGGGGATGGTTAATACATTAACCATAAACATGATTATTGCTATTATTTTATGCAAGTGAATTCACAAAGGTTACCCCATAATTTAGCCTATTTCTTCATAATATAGTTGCCTTGTACATTGAAGACATGTGCCTTGTAAAGCGTGGTTATCTGTTGATTCTACCAGTCTATAGCATCCGACAGTGTCAATCCCGGATTATAGGTGGGTTGTCATGCGACGAAACTTCGAAGAAATTCGCTAAATATCAGATGGGTTTGCTCTTATTTCCTGTTTTGTAGAGAGTAATAACTGCTTTTTAAATCCGGGTTTAAGCCATTAAGTAAGTTACAAATGGATATAGAACTTAAGTAAATCAAAGTACTGGTTTGAAAAATACATTTATTTTACAACATAATCTGGCAGTACATTGAGGTACTTGTCCCATCATTTCACAAGCCCCTGAAATGCAGCAATATGAAATTCTTTGAACTGCAGTCGGAACCTCCCAATCTACAGCTGATCATGATCTAAAGATGATGTTTAAGAGGGCCGAACAATGCAAGTTGCTTGGAGCAAGATTGGGACTATACGGAGGATGCTCGAGGACCTCCCACTTGGAATTTATAAGCGTTTCATTTATCTCTTTGGCAGTATAAGGACGCGCGTTGTCATGCAAGAGAACTACGCCATTGATGAAAAGTCCTGGTCGCTTCCGTCGAATGACCATGACTTCCTGAAAAGTTTTCATTAAGAGCTTGCGTTTAGCCGAGGCTGGAATGCGGTGACAGTATGCCTTCATTGTTCTAGAAAACTGTGAGCATCACTTTCCAAGCGGATGGTGTCACTTTAAACTTATTTTTTTGCAGGCAGCACAAGTGGTTTCCACTGCATTGACGCACACTTTTTCTTGGGATAGTAATGGTGAACTTCTGGCATTTCGGGTTACCCTATCGTGCCCTTCATCGTTGTAGCGAATGAGATTCTTCAATGCCCATCGTGCACAGAGTTTGTGGATACCTAATCTGTCATATTGTGAGGCAGGACATGCCGTGTGAACAATCAATAATAGTGACTATAGTGTCTGTAGTTATCCTTCTGTCTGCTCGGATTGTATTCAACTCGTTGCAAACTCGCAACTTTGGCCGGCCGATGCGGTTGTTCGTCTTTGATAAGTGTGCGCCCTTCAGAGAACTTCTGCACCCAATTGTAAACAGCTTGACGTGGAAGGCACTTCTCACCGTTGATGAGCAGTATTTGTCTATGATTATTCTTTGAATCAACACTTTTGTCCACAAAAAATTGCCCAATCGAGGACTGTACACTCACTCATAGGCGCCGCCATCTTGTAACTGCTGTTTCGCTATTAAACGTCGATTATCTCTTGCCGAATGACATAATACAGTCATTTAGAGGCAATATCCTCAGGCATCTCATACAAACATGCACCTCGGGAACTATAGGAGTAAACATTATATAATTACATTACTCATTTAATGACACGAACATTATATTTTTATCATTCAACAGTTACCTAATATTAACTTTATTTCCCAACCGAAGTGATGATGTTTTGGCCAACCCTGCTTTAGGAATTCCACGATGTTGTGTTTTGTGTCCCTGTTGCCAAGTCGGTGCAGCAGCAAGGTCAGTCTGTTGCAGCCAGTTGGCAGGTCACGACACTGAACCCCCCAGCCACGTATACTTACCGCCGAGTAATTACTAACAAGTATCTTCTTCCTAGCTTCTTCTCTGTCTCTTCGTGACGTTCTGCTGACCGGGGGATTCCCTATGTGCTTCCGGCTTCAAAACGTGCCAAAGATGTTTACTCTGAAATTGCCTAAAACGAATGACGGTTCAGTCAGTATTTGCAATACTAGTCATTATCAACTTAACACGTCGATGATGCAGATTGCAACATAATACATTGCTCTCATCCGAAACCCCACTGTGATCCCTTATGCCTTATCGAAATCAGCAATTAATAATAAAATATACATAGCGTCAACATTGAGAAGTTTGATGGGAAAAAATACCTCAATGTTAACAATAAATATTCAGAAAATGCTAAGGAGCAATCATATTTTATTTAAGAATGTTTTAATTACATTAAATGGGTTACAATAGTATACTTGTCTCTCCTTATTTAAGTAATTATGTATATTAAAACTGTTACAGGAATATCCTTGATGTAAATTACTAATTGTATAAAAATACCCTTTCCTAGTCAAATTAAAAATAAATTGACCAAATTTTTTAATAATCGCTAGCATTATCTATGGTAAAAATTCATTCAATTGTTGATAACCCGGTCAGAAGTCGTTGTTCTTAAGACAATATACATGCTCAATCCATTCAATTTCTTACACCAAGAAAATAAACTAACATTTTCTTCCAGCATCTGCCAACTTTATAGGGGAACAGAGAGAGCGCATAGAGGAAGGTTACGAGCTGCTTGAGGGACATGGATAGGCAACAGACAGTAGCAGAGAGATGATTTCGTTGGAAGTACAATCGAGACTAAAATCTGAATGGAGGATAGAGCAGTACATCAAAACAGGGAGTAAACTCATTAGACAAGGACTCGTATGGCTCAGACTAGGGGTATGGTGGTTGATTAAAATCACTGACGACCATTTGTGAGGAGGGGGAATCATGGACATATATTCTGGCTTGGTATAAAGGTGTGGAAGAATGGAGGAAAATGTTTTCTACCGCACTACTTTACAGGATCGAACAAAGGAAGATGTTGGGCTTTGCTGGCAGGCAAGGAAAGAGAGGAGATATGTCAATTTTTGATGTGAGACAGCTCAGGTCTGAAAAGGTTGATAACCCGGAAGGGAAGAGGGGGAAACAAATTTATTGAATGCAGCTTTGTGTGTCCATTATGAAATTTCGTTATATTTTTAAATGTATTTTTAATATTTTAAAAAAATTAATCTTCTGATATTTCTTATTTTATTCTATTTTTATTTTTATTTGTTTGTTATTTATTGCTGAATATATATATTTATCCTTATTGTGAATATCTAATGTAATTAACACCTTGTGCTAAATTTAATACACCAAGTGTATGATAAAAGCACTATGGTCCGTTGATCCCATGCTCCTGTTGAATTTATTTTAATGTTATATTGGAGCCACTGTAATAAATACATTCCTACGGCTAATGAAGAATCTGGGGGAATAAATGGATACGATCAGAAATTAAAATTAAGCGTAGGACATTGCTGTTTGTTGAGCCACTAAATAGCTTTAGAGTAATGTCCCTAACTTATAGTATTTTAGGACCATTATAATATTTATGCAAACGAGTGTTCTGATTTATTTAAGATGACAGGGAATTCTTGGTATAGACGAGTCAATGAGGATGATGCCATCCTTATCCCAAAAGACTGTGGCTGTTCTTCGATGGAGGACTGTCTTTATGCTCCCACTGCATTGATTGGGCTTTGGCCTCATGGTAATGTAGCCAATTCTCCTCGCCAGTCACACATGAAGCCCTCTGGAACCCGGCTATGGCGTTGAAGGAGATTTGGGGACCCACCTGACAGACACCTTTCCCATCTTAAAGTGTTCTTGCAGAGTGATTCTGGCATATCCTGGGGCCCCCTTCATTTCCGAGAACTGATGACCTGTTCTCCTGATTAAGACGTTCCACTCTAGAGATGCTGACGTCAGAGTTGATGTGAACTTGCGTGAGGATTAGCGGCAACTGACTTCAGAGTTTTCCCCAGTAACACTTCTCATTCGATGGTTTTCTCTTGATGCGACACCTCCCGTTTGGGAGAGTAAGTTTGCAAGTCGTTGATTGTTTTTAACAGATCGCTGCCTCCTTTCAGGATATCGATTTCCGTATAAGTTGCAAGCTGCTCCTTATGAGCTTTGTCATAAATGTAAATCATGTCGATCCTCTCGTTGATCGTGTATCGAACATCCATGATTTAAAAACGAAGTGGAACTGATTGAGAATAATGTTCTTTAAGGCTTGAATTGGCAATGATGAGATCTTGTTTGTGTATCGATGTCAACAAATGAGCATCTGCGTATAAACAAACGAGTTTCCTTCATAGCAATAACAACATTAAAGAGAGAGAAGTGAAAGTGAGTGAAAAACATTTGCTGTCTTATTTGTCCAATATCTCATCATCTATCCCCCCTAGCTGATAGATGTACTAGAACTTTTATACTGAAAATTGAATATTATTTACATTTCTGGAAAAGAAAATACACCATTCCGTTTGAAAAACCCAATTTATCGAGTTAAGGTCGCTATTTTATGTCCCCCTAAGAAACTTCAAATTTTGCCTGAAGCATTTTTTTTATTTTTCCCTTTGTTTCAGAGGAAAATGGCCGCGACACTACAAATGCCTCATCCTGTATATACTGTGCTAGTGTCGTATCGCATTTCACTTTACACCAAACTTTAAAAAAAACTATTTATTTGGGTTTCGGCCCATGTATTACCAGCTTTGCTCAATTCATACAATTAAAACGACATGAACTCTTTTTAAGAGACTACCTCTCAAGAAGAATTAAGAGGGTAGATAACGTAAGTTTGCGGCCTCGTCGATAAGGTTTATGGTCTTCTCAAAAGTCTTATCTGGTATCATACCTTATCTGTCTGGTAAATAATTGCAGTTGTAACTTCCGCTCCGCTGTGTTCAGTTCTTCAGATATAGTTGCATAAAGAAGGATATGTGTAGAAGATTGTGACATGTTCAAAATGAAGTATCGAGCTGTTATTAAGTTCTTCACAAAAGAAGGAATTACTTCAAATGATATTAAACAGCGATTGGACGATGTATATGGGCAAGTATCCCCCTCATATTCTACCGTAAAAGAATGGGCCAAAGTTTTTCGAATGGGTCGGGAAAGCATTCAAGACGAAGAGCGTGCAGGCCGGCCCTTGGAGGTGCTCACTCCTGAAAACATCGCTCTTGTGGAAGGAGAAATTATGGAAGATCGGCGGCTCAAAGGTACAGAAATAGCAGCAAGGTTGGACCTTTCTAAATAAACAGCCCTTCGAACTATCCACGATGATTTAAACGTGAATAAGGTTAGTGCAAGATGGGTGCCTAGACTTCTTTCCTCAGTCCAAAAGCAACAACTAGTCATTTGTTGTCAGGCGCTTTTGGAGCTCTGCCGTGGCAACGAGAGAAAAATTCTGCAAACCATTGTTATAGGAGATGAAACTATGGTCCTCTACTATGATCTCTTGTCCAAAAGAGAATCAATGGAGTGGCGTAAACCTGGCGAAGCACCGCCTCTAGAAGCCCAGGTTACTCAGTCAATCAAGAAGACCATGGCCACAATCTTTTGGGACTGTGAAGGAATACTCTTCATTGACTTCAAGGAGAGGAGCACCACAGTACATGGGGAGTACTATGCTGGCCTACTGCACAGACTACGAGCTTCCATCAAAGAGAAAAGGCGAGGAAAGCTGAGTGATGGTATGCACCTTCTTCACAACAACGCCTGTGCATACAGCTGTTGTTGCAAAAGAAACTGTGGAAAAATGTGGGCTTCAAGAAGATGAACTATCCACCCTGCAGCCCATACTAGCTCCCAGTGATTATTTCCTCTTCTCAAAACTCAAGAAGGACCTTCGGGGGAGGAAATTTAAGCGTGACGAAGAAGTGATGGATGCTGTTTATGCCCCTTTTGCAGACAAGACTTCTGACTATTTGGGGGGGGGGTTGAAATGTTAATTTATATTTGTGTAAAGTGTATTGCAATAAAGGATAACTATATTAAAAATTGAAATATAGTTTTTGTCTTTATCATACCTGGAAAATGGTTAGTCCGGAAACTTATCAACCTACCCTCGTACTTTCCCGGAACTTGACCAGATTACCTAATTACTTTTGAATTGGCCACAATCATGTTGCCAGATATTTAAATCCATGTCCTTGAAATGTATCCTTTCTCCCATTTAGACATGTTATATTCAGAAAATTTCTGTCCATTATCTTTTACTGTAAAGGCAGAAACATATCATTATCGTTGACGTTAAAATACATGAGGATGCAGCATAATTCCCCTTTAGTTTACATGATATCATACAAAAGTGGCAGCCAGTTCATGCCCCACGCCTTCCTAATTTTCTCTTGAGGCACAGGCTTTGAAGTTGCTTGTTATACGCTGTTCATATGCTGTTTATATAATTTATATATCATTTCTTTTCTAGCCAGTCTCAAGAGTCGGTTTTTTTAGATGATGATATGATAGATTGTGATATATCTATTTTAGTTACAGTCTCATTTCCCTTAATGAGCAAGCAAAGGTAATAGTATAACAGAAAGTTAGAAAGTTTCTTAATCAACAGTTTCTCAATACATACGTCACGATGTACCTCAAAGCTGATTTGGGCATTGTAAACTAGTTTAAATGCAGAGTGTCTCTGAATAACTTTTTAATGCCATCTTATGAAACAAATTAATTGCTAGACAGTATAAGGACCGTCACTGGTGGCCGAGGTCGTTAAGGCGCGGACTCGTGCGTGAGCTGAGGTCTGGGGTCCGAATCGCACCAGGACCGTCCTCCCTGACTGAGGTTTGTCTAGGTTTTCCTCCGTCCTCATAAATGGCAAACTCCAGGGAGGTATCCTAAACTTATGCCTGAAACGCTTCATTCTTTTTAAAAAAAATCCTTTCCCAGTTTACTATTTCATCTAATAATAGTAATAACAGTAATAATAATAATAATAATAATAATAATAATAATAACAATAATAATAATAACAACAACATTATAAGGGATTTGAAGAGCCCTTCAAAAACGCACTGGAGTTAAAGGTTACTCAATCGAATCGCTACACTACTTTACAAATTTCTCAAAGTTTTTGGTCTCTAAGATTGTGAATATACACATATGCACATATTATTTAGACGGAATGACGACAAATTGAACCCCTCTGGGTACAACACAGAGCAGCAGGAAGGTTAATATGAAATAGAGAGAGAAAAAAATTCTTGAAACACCAGGTGTATATATGTTGCCGGCGGGTGATAGTGTTTTAAAAGTTCTCGTCTGACTCAGAGATGTCATTAGATGGCCAAGTTACCTCTATAGTTGTTAGGTATCACCTTTTAGATGGCGCGCTGTAAAGTTTCAGACGCGGAAGTAGAGTCACTTGTTTGTGATGATCGTGTAAACAAACTAGTGTTAATCTTTTCTACAAAATGGATAAAACTGAAATACGAGTTATGATAAAGTACTTTCTTCTGAAGGGTTTAGATTCCACATTAAAATTTTTCTTCCATTCGTTTGCAACGGTTGAAAAGTATGCTGCTGCATTTAAGTGTGGCCGTACATCAATTTAAGATGATGAGTGCTCAGGGCGTCCCGAAACTGCTACGACCGACGAGATTGTAACAAAAATTCTCAATGCCGTACTCAATGATGGGCGATTGGAGGTACGCAAGTTGGCTGACATAGCAACGACCTCGATAGGTCATGTCCACTGCATTTTACACCAAGTTTTGGGTATGAAAATGCTTTCTGTTCGATGGGTTTCTGGTTTGTTAACAATGCATCGAAAAGGCATTCAAGTGAACATTTCACAAGAATGTTTAGACTTGTTTAAACTAAATTCCAGTGCGTTTTTCCTACATTTCAAAACAGCAGATGAAACATGAATTTATCACCACATGCCAGAGACCAAGGAGCATTGCAAACAGTGAGTGCACCAAAGAAAGCACAAACGGTTCCACCTGCAGGAAAAGTAATGACCACGGTTTTCTGGAATTCTCATGGTGTGGTTTGGACAACTGAAGGATGCTATTTAGGCTAAACGTCCACGCCTTGGCCTCGTTCATCACTATAATGCGATTTCACACACATTTGGGATTGTTGTTGCAAAACTGCAAAATATCCTTGGCTTTCAAGAGCTTCTACATCCGCCATATTCGCCTGATTTGACTCCCTGTGGTTACTTTTTGTTTCCAAATCTGAAGAAATGACTGCATGCACGATTATTGAAACCAAATGACGAGGTTGAAGCTGAAACAGACGCTTACTTTTCACAGTTGGGCAAATTTTATTTTACTGAGGGTGTTGAAAAGTTGGAAAGTCGTTGGACTAAATATATTGATTTACAAGGTGACTGTTGAAAAACAAAAATCTCTTAAATCTTGTGTTTCGTTGGTCAGGCCGAGAACTTTTAGAACGCCCCTCGTATAAGCAGCGAAAACACAATTAGATGTTTATGCAGTACAAAGGTTTTTCTTTATAACATTTCTTTCAATTATAATATTTTTATTAAAGTACTCTATTATTGTTAGTGTTGAAATATAAGTACCTAAATTACTATTCTGCATTATTTCTTTCTTTGAATAGCTATGTCGATAGAAGCTGAAACAAGTATCGTATGAAACGAGTATCTTAGTGCGTGTTGTTTAACGACATGAAGATTTGAGGACAGAGCAGATGAACAATTTACTAAGTAAATACCATTTTGAGGATCGGTCTAAAGTAGTCTAGAGGTAGTGCGCTCTTCTCTTGAAACAATATTCGCGGATTCAGACCCGAGTTCAGGCTATGTATCTAAAAAAGTGAGCCCTGGAAAAAAAAATAGTCGTTTCACGTCCAAATAATACCTTAGCTCCCTGCCAGCTCTTGCTAGAGGCAATGGACGAAGTACTTTTCCCTCTGTTCCCCGTGTGAATTAGTGTAAATGAAATTTCTCATTGGTAACCGGAGCACGGATGCGCCCATAGACCGTATCCTTAACAATGGTTACAAACAGAGCATTCCAATGCCTATGTAGCTACACTTCCAAGAAGCTCGAGTATTTTAGAGGATTCACTTTCCACACCAGTTTCCGAAGGAGACATTTTTCCAAAGCACAATCCACCGCCACCACAACGTAGCACATAGCACCAGCCCACCTCATCTGGCACTTTCGACTCTGCAACAGAACCACCGGAGAGCGAGATATTTGTGTAAAGGAAACATCATCCCAGTATTGTTAAGAAATAAGCGAAAAACCCAAGATCAGGATTACCTACCAAAAAAATTGAATATGGGCCCTTCAGAATGCAAGTTCCAAACATTATCGCCAGAACCGCCCTCTCCGATCAGTTGACATGCAAGTTGAATGCAAGTATCGCTCCTCCTAAGGTGATGATGTAGACGATATCTCCTATCACATTTCCCAACACATTTCTCATTAACCAACATCATTAATAGCAGTCGTAGTGTATTTATTTACAAAATATATTCGTTACAAATCTAACTCATCCAAGACACGAACCATACGTGCTTTCCCAATACAATAGGAAATACTTGATATTGCATAAACCAGTATTTTACTCTTAAGTGACAAACAGTATATGCAATAATGAAACAAATAAATGAATGGAAAAATATATAATAGAAACAATTTTATCGAATTATGTAAATAAAATAAACAGAAAACAGTACAAAAGTAAATAACTTGTATGTAACAATAATTCCAGAAATATTGTGACTAGTATTCCTCTGCCCCCCTTCCCGGTTGTTTGTCTCTTCCGATATGAGCTGTCTCACTTTGTTTCAAAATTTACTTACTCCCTCCTCCTCCTTCCTATCAGCCAGTAAAGTCCAGCACTGCCACTGCTCTCTCCCCCGGTTTACAAACGGGGCCGGTAGACATCTATTTCTCCATTCTTCCTTCCCTCTGCAGTACGCCAGGATGTTTTCCCAAGGTTATTTCTCTGTATAATACAACATTATATCCAACAACTTTTAAAATTATTTTAAGTAATTCGGTCTTCTAGGGCAGGTTCTCGTACCCCTCTCTCTGTTACTTGTCATCCGCCACGTTCCTAACCTAACCAAGTGTGCTCCTGATTGCAGAGTTTTGGCTCCTGTTTGGATGTAACGCTTCATCCCCCATCCTATTTTCTCCATACTCGGAAAGAGGCAATTGCCTATTATTGTCACCCAAGCTTTCTTAATTATTCTCCAAACTCCCCTCCTGTTTCCCAGCTTTGCGGTACAAAATCCTGTATTTTTCATACCTTCTTAATTCGCCCTTACTGTGTATGATCGCCGTGAACAATTCTTAGTCAGTACTTCACTGCCCGTATCCTGTATTCTGTAATCAAGCCATAGGCTCCAAATTCCCTAATAATTCCGTAATTTTATGTACCCCTTCCAACATCACCAATGCAGAAATGCATAAACGGCATCTTCCCTAAAATCTATCCTAAATAATCTAAGCTATGCTATTTCAAAACAATCCTTTCAGTATTATCAGATTGTAATAGCACAAGTGTTAATATTTCATACATGATATTAAACTAATATGCAAAATTTATATTCGATTTAAAACAATTTATAGTTAATAAAGTAGAACCAAGAACTAGGTAAGCTATTAATTAAAAATCATTTATATCTGAAATAGACATATTAAAGACAGTAGAAAAGCCTACCCGATAAGTTCAAGTTGTGTGAGAGGCATGTTTTACACAAAACTTAATTGGATATCATGGGTTCAGAGTGTGTAGTTACAGCAATGGGATTTTGGAGGAGGCTTGTTAAAAGTGAGAGGAGAAAGCGTGAGAAATATCTGTATTAGAAATATGATGGAAGTTGAAAAAATAATACAATTAAAGTGTCTGAAGGAAGAAGACTTAATATGACACGTGTATGTGAAAATCATGAGAAAAACACAGTCTATATAATGGTTTTGAGTGGAGTGATGGGAAACGAAATAAAACGAAGCTAAAATAATTAGCAGCTCCTTTAAATTACTTATACTTTTTAGAATTATTCCGATAATTTGTGGATTTTATCTTGGGTCTTTCTGATTGTTCATATTATTAAAACTGATATTGAAATATAAGCCGGATTGACGTAAAACAGCTATAAATACCATTCCTAATACAGGGTGATTTATATAGAACTAACACATTCTCTCTTTATTTCAAGACGAATGATGATAGTCACAATTTGTTGTAATTCAATGTAAAGTATCTTTGGGAGGTTATTAATAGAGAAGTATGAAAGGCCTATCCTTCTAATGTTAAATTTACCTACTTCAGTCCCCATTTTCTTAGGACTATTAAAGCTAATGAACCGAAACTTTTACAGCATACATATATACGTAATTGAAATCAGCTAATCTATTTTCACTGCTGTAACATGACTCTGAAGTAAAGAATAAATTATTTTCAATTGTTTGCTTTTTTTCTATTTTTCCCCATTTTGTTTTCTTTCACACTGCCACACTCTGTCCTAGCTCTACCATAAATCACCAAAATATTATGAATAAATGGTTAAAATTTTAAAGTGATAGCTTACATGGATCATAAAAAGGGAAAATTTTGTAAAAAAAATTAGTTTTTCAATAATGGCAGCCCCAAAAATTTTTTACATATAAATAGCTTTTTGAGATAAACACCAACTAACCCTCCAGGACTGTAAAACAACAAAGATTGTGGTCATGGAACAAACGCTGCCGATTTATGAAATGTAACTTTTTTATCAAGACAAACCACAATCTTCTAGAGCAAAGGTTCCTGAGGCATAGAACTTTAACTGAACAAGTGTTCGCGAGAAAAATAAAATAGGTGCTACAGTGACATAACTGAAAATTTATTAAAATACTTATAACCAAGGAATATTATTAAAAACCACATTAAAATACACAGAAACTTTCAATTATTAAAATGGTACAAAAATAAAAATATGACTTTGACCCCCCCCCCCCGTTTCCCTTTAATACTTCCCTTAACCTCTATAGGAAATGCCCTCCCTCCTGCATAAGGCTTAACTCAACAGGTTACAGGCCGCTCGTTGGAGGACTTGTTTTCTGTACCACTAATCTCCAATATAATGCTGTACTTCAGATCGTCAAATATCTGGGGGTGTGTGGTGAAACTTTTGCCTTTAAATAATTCTATAGGAAGAAGTTCGATGTTGTCAAATGAGGAGATCTCGTGGCTACAGGTTCTAGGAGATTATGAATCGACAAAGAAACTCTCAATTAGCCCATGGATTGGTTTGGTGTGTGGCATGTAGCGCTATCTTGTTGAAATTATCTACGACCTATTCTACATCGTCTAATTCTTCAACAAACTCTATGAAAAACCGGTGGCACTCTTGCAGTGTCCACAGTCTGGTAAAAAAAATTGAATGATGTTTGACTTTAGAGATCCGGTTGTTTCCAAATTGTTTACGTGTCAGTATTGTGTTTCTTTTGGAGAAATTGTAAACACCAAATTCTTCGAGTAGATGTAATCGAATTCGTAACTCAATATGGTTTCACAAAGCAGAGCCGTTGGTTTAATGTGTACTTCAGTTTCAGAGAGACTAGAACAAATATCGAAAACAGCTGCCAAACATAAAAGTCAACAATAAGAAATAAAGAATAACATCTGCACGTCTGTGATAGAGAATCAAAACTCCCAAATTCCCCGCTAAATTTGTCATTAGACTCGAGACATTGGGTGAATTTCCAGCCGAGTTATTGATTTGTTTTATTTACGGACGCTCTTCAACATCTCAGGTCATCAGAGTCCCATTTAATTCACGGCGTGAAATGGTCGGTAAATGTTGCTCAGAAGTCTCTTCTTTCAGGCTTGAGGTTATTTTACATGCCGTAAATCTATAACACTGGACCCACGGTTTTACTTTCCTCCGGAAGAAAGCTATACTTGAATTTTTACACAAAAATAATAATAAAAACAATTGATCTTTGCCTGGATCTACGAAGCCAAGTATCATTAGACCTCCGAGATCGATTTCCAACCGAATAAATAAATCACTCTGTATTATGTATTTTGTGACTCCAAAATGGATTTAGTGAGTGGTGATACAGTACGTTCTATTTTAAACTTGTCTTGGTGGTCCAAAGTCCATGAATTCGTTAGTTTTCAACTGACTTTCCTCTGGCTTCTGAAATATTCCACCTGCTAAAACATTTGCCTTACGTTAAGAACGCTATTATAGGAATATATTATTAAATGATTCTTAGCTTTTCCATAGATTAAGCTGAAACCATGGGGCGTTTATCTTCTGACTGGAAAAAAAAAACAAACTATATTACTTAAGAATATAAATTTAGACAGCTTAGCACAAGAGAAATATAATGTTTTATACTATGAATTTCTTATAAATATAATCTATTGGGCTTTTCTTATATATTTAAAATATTTCTATATAATTGAAAATATTTTACACTATATTTTAAAGTGTTTACATAGAAGAAAACCCAGAAAGCAGCGAAACAACCAGTTCTAAGAAGGCACAACGAGACTTTGTTCTAAAGTATGATGTAGATAATAATAATAATAATAATAATAATAATAATAATAATAATAATAATAATAACAACAACAACAACAACAACAACAAGTTAACGGATATCTAGACATAAAATCTTTGACAAAGACTATAACGTGTTCACAATGCCTGCGTTCGCCACATATGTAAAATACGTAGGCATAGTGAACACGTTATAGTCCTTGTCCAAAATTTGTCGTGGTGCTTGTTAACATATTATTATTATTATTATTATTATTATTATTATTATTATTATTATTATTATTGTTGTTGTTGTTGTTGTTATTGAAACATGGAATTTTAAAAAATCTCTGGATTAGCTAGCTGCAACGATGTTAGGTATTGTTATTCTCTGTGGATTTCATGGTGTTACTTGTTTTTCAGGTTTTCAAGTTTTTGTTCACTTGTGGTCTCTCCTCCACCGTGCCGGATCGCTTGGTCATTCGTGCAGAATAAGGTGTAAAGCATATCTGCAGGTACTAAACGGTGGTTATTCTCCTGTTTCGGTTTATTCTAAAAAAATCCTTTATGTTTTCAAGTAACAAAGCGATATCTATTATTAATTTGTTACGAGCACATTTTTTGTCTTTCCCAGATTTCTCTTTATTGCTTCTGTACGGTTATTATTAAATTAGTAGGTATTTATAGGATTGCAAAGAAGAGATTTGGGGAGGGGGCTTGAAACATCTCGGCTTATACGGAGGAGTGTTAGGGCTCGTAAGAGAGCAGGAATGATTTTCTTTTAAATAGTATTTAACTCCTGTTTTTACTACTGAGGTATCACAAGCGGTGGACACTGATGATAGATACATGAGATGAAATGATAATTTGGGAAAGGAGTATTTTTTTAATGAAGGAAGCGTTCCTAGCCTAAGTTTAGGACACCTCCCTTGCACATGGTATATATCAGGACTGAGGAAAACCTGAAAAAAACCTCAATCAGAGAGCACGATCCTGGTGGGAATCGAACCCCAGACCTCCCACTCACGAGCCCACGCCTTAACGACCTCAGCCACTCGTGACGGTGAAATGAACCCTGCGGCATCATCAGCTCCAAATATCAACCACATCACAGGACATTTTTTGTGAATCATGTCACTTTGGAAACAAGAGAGGAGAGTCGAGACCTGTTTGCAGCTTTGATTCGAAGCAGAGTTAAGGGAAAATCGCTCAGGAACGCACAGGAGACAAATGAGTGTCAGAAGATATCATGGTCTTTGCTGGAATGACAACTCTTTTAGTATGATGGTAAGAGATGTTGGTGGAATGAAATCAAGGAAACTGAAGAAACCTTCCTAAAATAACCTGCCTAGAAATTTCCATTTTGTTTATTACATATTTCTCTCGGCATTCTCGTGGAATGGATACCTAAAGGTATTTACCAAGGTATATTTGTATGCCTCATCCTTGGTATCTGCATCAATGGAGACGCATGGGGCTGTTCAATAATGTATCTATCTGAGTAGCGAAAGAGAAATCGTATATTGTGTGACTTGTTTTAAGATTACAATGTTATGGGAGATGCAGAATATCTGGATAGTAAGCCTAGTGAGAAACTGCATTAAGAAGATTTGAAGCACAGTTTCTGACAAAAGAAGAGAAATTGCCTAGGAAGATTCAGGAATGCATGACTGCTGTTTTTGGCAAGTCTGCATCATAATATCTTACTCGTCCTCATAATTTTGATGATCTTTCTCAAAATACTCCTTGTTGGGTGCTATGCACCTGTCAGCGTTTCTGCCAAACATGCTGGAAACCATTTTTTGAAAAATGCTTCTGAATCACTTCCATAATCTTCGTCACTGCTGTTGATGTTAGAAAATGTCTCCCATTAAGTCGCTTCTTCAACTCCGGGAAGAGAAAAGTAACACAGGATTAAATCTGAACTATAGGGAGAGTGAGGGACACACACGATATTCAGCAACAACATGAGGCCGTGTATTATCGGGGTGTAGCGTTCAGTTTGTTGCATGAAAATGTGGCCTTGCAGTTATCAGGAAATCTTTATAGTATTGCAAAGTTAAAATTCAATATGACCATTCCTTGAGTGTGGAGTTGACCATAACTTTCCGAGCAGAAATTTGACTGTACATTATTTTGTTAGCTTAATGGGTAATGTGTGGTACTAGTTTAATTGTGGTCATTTCCGGTTCCCACCTGTAAGATGTGTACAAGTTAATAATTGTTCAGCTCCGCCTACAGTAAAATGTAGGTGACATGCAAGAAAAATGTGCTGCTCTGAAATTCTGCTTTCGTCTCAACAAATTGTCAACTGAGGCCTGTTAAGTTTGTGCTCTGACACGGCTGCTGTCATTGTGAGAAAGGATAATAGTAAGAACATTTTCGGAATTTATGAAAATTTCACCCACAAGAGATAAATGAAAAGTTGCACATGAGATGTGTGGGTTCCATGATTGCTGCATGCAAGTTTGCATATAGTTGAAGATGCTGTAAGAGGAAAATGTGGGGTCTCTTTCAAAGGTAATCATTGCTTATAAAACTTGTCATTCTTGAGAGTTATCAGCACAGCTCTGTGGAAATCTCCAACATCACCAACACAAAACAAAGCAACAGTGGTTGTTTATTTGATATTCAAGGAACTGTTTACCAGCAGACAACTGGGTAATACCACAGAGATATCCTGAAAGCTCTGCAAGGCCACATCACAAGTAAAAGGCCACGCTTCAATGAAACAAGTTGGATGCTGCATCACGATAATGCAATACCGCACGAAAATATCACAAAAATTAATGTGGAGTGTGTCCCTCATCCTCCCTATAGTCCAAATTTAGCCATGTGTGAATTTTCCCTTTTTTAAAAATTGAAGAAATACCTTCATTGAAGGCATTTTTCATCTTCAGAAGCAGCAGTGGGGGTGATTCTGAGGGACTATTCAACAAATGGTTTCCAGCACGTCTTTAAGGACAGACTAAAATGCTGGGGCAGGTGTATATGGGGACTACTTTGAGGAAAATCGTCAAAATTATGAGAATGAGTAAAAGTATGACTATTTCGCCTTTTTTCAGTCCTTTACCTTTATAAAATGTGCAGTGCTGGTGTATTAACTATCTACGTTTGCTTTGTGTTATACTGTCCCTATAATTGATCAATCGCCAACTGAAGTAAGGCTACCTCAAAACAGAGTTGGAATCAAAGAGATGGCGCTTAGAGGGATTGCAGATTGCACTACCTATTCCAAAATATCAACTAAATTTGTAAAATTAATTTATAAAATTAAAAACGTACCATGTGTTATAAATGCAGGTAAAATCCTTTGTGTGCAGTTTGCAGATGACCCTTAAACAGCTTCCGTGTGATGTAATGGAGACCAGAGAGGTCCTATACTAGCTGGCTGCAGCCCAGACCTATCCAAAGTACTTGCTTCTTTGCACATTGTTATGTTTTCACTTTGTAACAAACATTTGAGTGTTGTGTTTTAAACTCCTCTTGATAGTACCTTAAATGGCTGAATCCTTCATCTGCAGAGCTGTTCTGAATTCTGGAAAGGCGCTAGTTATCTTGTAGCATAATCTATAGGAATGAGAACCGTCTTCAACAATATTTCTGAATACAGCTGTTCTGTAGATCTTTCATCATTTTTGCTTTGATATTGTGAGATGCACAATTTTCTGGTAATGCTTTAGGATTGCAATTTGAGAATGGCTATCCTTTTTGTGTTTTTGAAGTCACAAATAATCAGTCCATATTCTGTCCAAAAACTAGTGACTAGTGTTTAACTGTTTCAGCAATTCTAAATATTATATTACAAAGCTGTGGCCGATAGCAGGGTCTTACAGAACATTCGAATTCATCAGGGAACTTTCGCGGCGCAACAGCTGTCTCTCACGGAAGTGGCACTTAGGCCGTTGTTATCTGGAGGTTTGTTGGTGGAATCTTGTCTTCTCCTGGCTCCATCTCCCTCCATCTCTTCGCGGCACAGCATCTTCCTGACGGTTCGGTTCCCACGCCCTTGAACACTGCCACCTGGTGACGTCACTCACCGGCAACAAGTAGCTTACCTGCCTGTAGTCGCGGGTCAAACAACAACCGACATCGGTAAGGCAGCTTTCTGCCTGTACCCTCGGTAAATGTGCGGACTTTTCCTTGTCCGGAATGTTGGCCGTTTTGGGATTTCCCTGAGAGGCTCTGACTTTCGCCTGTCATGTAAGAATTTGGACGTTTTTGATTTGAGCACTACAGGTTATAATTCAGATGAAAGCTGCCAAATTTATGAGTTTGTCTTACTATGATGTATGGGAACTATTTCATTACATTTGCATTGCTTCCAATATAAATTAAGCCCAGTGCTGTTCAGTCTATTTATCAATGATGCTTTAGAAGAAATTGAAAATTTATTGAACACATACCCCAATAGATTACGGAATATACTACATTTAAAATACACGTTTATCAATTCATTCGAAATAAGATCTAAATATAAAATAATACTAATCGTAGTTTATCCTCTCTAGATATTTTCTTTCTAGAGTTCTTGTTTACATTCTGATCCCAATACACACAACTCCAGGTTATTAGTGTATTGATGACCGTCATATTTATTGCTGTATTATACTATCCTTGTTCATACTTATCTGACCTATTACACCTCTAAGGTTATGTTTCCCTCTACCTTCCTCTTAATCATTCTTATCTATTTCTCTCTAACTTTGCCCTAAGAGTTCCCTATCATTTTTATATTCTTCTTTCCTTCTAATTATTATTATTTCCCCATCTAAATTCTTCCATTTTTGTTGCCAAGCCTGTTCTCTCCATAACTTTGTTTGTTTGCAAGATAATAAACAATGAAAATCTGTATTTGTTAATCCACACATTGCATATTTTCCTAAACCTTTATCATAACTTAATCCTTTTAAATTCATAACTCAGTTCCAGCCTAAACCCTTCCTGGCCTGCCTTGTCAAATTAGTCTATATTTTTCTCTATCCCATACTATTTTTGTTTCCCTATAAAGTCTGGACTCTTTTCTCCCATACTACCAAATATTTCTTGTCTTTCAGTATCTTCCAATCTTAGGAGACATTAGTAAATTTAATGTACATTCGCCAACTATGAATTACACAGAGATACCGGGTAGGCTCTTTGCAGATGACTGATAACAGGACCTTTAAAGAGTGTAGGAGTAAAGTGATCACGAGAGGATATAGGTATATTTTGTATAGATTTTTGGTAATTTAAGAACCGCTTTTTGTAATATACACAAAAAAATTAATAAATAAGAAGTTATTCTCAGCTATTAAGTACATTCAGTAAGCATAAGGAAGTAATTGAATAAATGAATGAATTTATTTCTTCCAATTTATATGCAGTTATAATATTTTTAATTTAATTGAAACTAAATCTAAGATTATGGGGGTGAAAAAAAGGTTTCAAACTAAAATAAAAATGAACGAATTAAAAAAAAAACAGCAACCAGCAGGAAGGAAACAGAAATTGAAGTTGTCAAGAAAATTGATTACTTGGGGGTTAGACTGTCTAGTAATGGGAAATGGAGCATTAACATAAGAAAAAATAGCCACGAGGGTAATCAGAACTTGTTTAAATGAAATACCCAATATGCAAGTAAGTTTTATTTTTTTTTGTTTGGTTTATTTAAGGACGCTCTTTAACATCTTCATCAGTGTCCCATTCAACCCAGGGAGTGAAACGGCCGACAAATTTTGCTTAGAGGCCTCTTCTTGGCTTGAGGTTCTTTATCGTGCCGTAAATCTACGACAAGGGACCTACGGTTTTACTTCCCTTCCGAAGTAAGCGATTTTGGGTTTAGGAGGCAAATATGGTTACCACTACACCATAGGGTCGACGGTAGATAAGAGTATTAGGTTCAATGGTACAAAATAGAATGTTTTATGGAATAGGAATTTCAGGGTCAGATGGGAGATGGAAAGCGATAAACGTGATAAATAAGTCATCTTGTGGATTTTTCCTGGGCTTACCTGCATCTTCCCCTAAAGAGGTTGCTTTAATGGAACTGGGAAGATTGGGCTATAAAAGCAAGATAATAGAAAGAGTATAGAAATATTGGCATAGAACAGCGAGACTAGAAGAGGAGAATATGATCAAACAGTGTTTTGTAGCACAAGGAAAAATCAATGAGAGAGAAATTTGGATATCTAAAATTCAAAATTTTCTACAAGAATTTGGTATGGTATCAATATAGTATGAGAGGGGGGAAAGAATGGGAAAAGGATTTTGGAAAGAGACAAAAACAAGAATTGATGATATTGAAAAACGGAAACATTAGCTAGTATTAACGTAAATAAACCTCTTAAATTATACAGCACACCAAAAAAATGATAGGGAGAAAGAAAGATACATTGAAACCTGCAATGACTGATATGGCTTAGAACAGAAATAACATATTTAATTGGGATAAGAAATGGAGATGTTAAGGGGAAATGTCCAACGGATGAAGAACCAAATAGTACTTGGCATTGTATTTTAGAATGTAAAAAAACCAAGTTTTGGAAGGAACAGTTCCTTTTAAGAAAGTGGGAAAATTTACCAAATGAAATGAGGCAGAAGAATTTTAAATCTAAAATCAGACGAAAATATTTAGAAACTTGGAAAATGCATAGACAACTGAGACAAAAATAGTTACGTTAATAATGGCACTATTTAGGAGTGAATATACAGAGTGTTTCGGAAATATTTTTCGAAATATGGTGGCGAGCTCCTCACACCAAAACAAGAAAATAAAAGTCCATATAAACATAAGTCCGGAAATCCTTAGTTTTTAAGTTATTAATGAAAGTTTACTTCAACGTGTTTCAAGGTGCAATCTAACAATTGAAGGTTAGCCATTTATTGTGATTTGGTAGTAACCCCATTAAAGACGTGATAAAAATAGGCATTTTGACTCTGGCCGAAACTTGCGTTCTAACTCAACAAATTAGGATTTCCGGACGTATGTTTAAATAGCCTTTTTTCTTGTTTTGGTGTGAGGAACCCGCAACCAAAATTTGTAAAATTATTTCAGTATATCTCCTTTACATTCTCAATCTGGTGATCATTGTAATGGGGTACGGAAGGAACGCAACTACATAAATTGAGGGGATCGGTCCTGGTGGTGTAGTGGTAACCATACTTCGTCCTAAAGCAAGATCCGGGCCTAGATCGATGGATTTTTTCGGGCGTAAAAATCCTAAGTATGGCTTCCTTCGGAAGGGAAGTAAAGCCTTCGGTCCCGTGTCGTACATTTACGGCACGAAAAAGAACCTCAAGTCTGAAAGAGGAGGCCTCCGAGCAAAATTTGCCGGCCGTTTCATGCCCTGATCTGAATGGGACGCTGATGAACTGAGAGTTAAAGAGCAGCCGTAAATAAAACAAATAAAAAATGAGGGTGGATAAATGAGAAATTTAAATATTTTAATAGTGGTAGGTTTATATGCATTGAGAATATGGCAGTATAAATTGTTTACTTTGATATGGACATGTTTACTTGTTCGTGAAAACTGCATGAAATTGGTTCTTTTTATATGTTAAAAATATTATATCTGATGCGTATTGGAAATTGGAAGAAATAAATTCATACATTGCTTCCTTATGCTTACTAAATTTACTTAACATCTGGGAATAGCTTTTTAATTACTATCATTTTTTATGTATATTGCAAAACGCAATTCATAAGTAAGGAAAACTATCATCAATAATATAAAATGACAAAACCGCTCTTTAAAACCAATTCCGGTTTAAAGAGCAGCGTAAATTAACGCAGATAGCATCATAACAAGAACTTACCCTCACAAATCTCCCTAATAACTTATTGATGTACTGGAAAACGTATAGCTCCTATATCAGGCTCGCCGGCGTCTCGCAGCTGGTAACAAATGAAGCGAGGGTACCGAAGTGAAGGTTGATAAACGCAGTATCAATATTGTTGGCCATTGTTTAAATGCACTTTTAAAGAACCTGATATAGGGATAGCACTCTGACAAAAATCAGCTTTATTTATATCAATATCACCACAGCATCGACACGGGTGACCGAGATGGTTAAGGCACGGACATGTGGGCAGAATGTCCGGAATTTGATTCCCGCCTGGACCTCTGAGAAACTCTTACAGGTTTTTCCCGCACTTTACACAAATATCATAAGTAGAAAATGCGGGGAGTTACTCTGAGATTTCCTTCATCATCATTAAATTCCTCACTATTTAGGTCTCAAACCTGTACCAGCATTATACACATTCTAATATTCAGGACCGTTTTAACAAAACTCAACAAATGGCACATTAAACATTTTATAGGGAAGTTATGGCAAATTCTGAAGGAATGTAAGTAATTGAGGTTGTAAACATGAAAGGATTTTTGAAAAATTTCTTGACGCTCTACCGGTCGCAATTTTTTTTGCAACGTATCTCAGCATATTAACAAACGATTAACAAACAAATGGTTCGTTAACCAGCATTGGGGTTGGCGGTTAACCCAAAGCGGAAATTCAAAAGCAGCTGTAAAAATCGTTCTCTTCGCCGCAATTTTTGTTTTTTCTCGGAATAAGCCACTAAAATAAATTAATAAAAATAGTTTCTGAAAAATCAGAGAAATCCGGCCATTAGGAGTGCTAGTATATCTGAAACCCGAAATTTAAAGAATGGGGAATGTAGCAAAATTTACAAATCCTCTAGCGATAATTTTTTTAAGAGGAATATGCCTTTGAAATAAAGCAAGGAAAATAGTTTCTGAAAATCAGTAAAATCACATTATTACGAGGGGGGAAGTTACTTATATCCCCAAATTTAAAAATCGCTCTAGCGGCAGCAACGTTAATTTTTTTCCCAAATAAAGCAGGGCATGTACCATTTAAATAAAATAAAACTAGTTTCTGAAAATCGGGGAAATTGGACCCTTAAGAATAGGGGTATACGTGATAACCGAAATTTAAAAAGTGCTATAGCGTTTAATTTTTTTCTATGTTTTTAAAAATAAATGGACTTATTAATTCAGCATATAAACTGTATTCATAACGATGCTCATGTTTTATTTTAACAAAAGCATCGTCGTCAAGATAGTAAACGTGAAACATTAGTTTAACATGTGTGTGAGAATTATATTTGTATGTAAGAGCGCTCTATAATTCATTCCAAAAACGTTTACATTACACATACTACAATAAGATTTGAATTAAATTTGAAAACCACTGAAAATCTATGGAGCTTTCGAGTGTTTATGGTTGATTCTTTATATTTACTTAGTACTTTGTAATTGTTTTTAAATAATAACATGTTTTTGTTTTATTGAAACATATGAACATCTTTTTAAATACACAAAGTAACTGGTAACATTCTGTTATTTTTCTCTATTTTAGTGAATGTAAAGATGATATCAAGGGCTCAGTTCATAAATATGGTTATATTTAAATATTTTTAAAAATACCTACACAGTAAAACTATCAGTGGTGGTGCATTTAATTTAATTAAAACATACCATAACTTTTGTGGTTTAATCTGAATAATAATAATAATAATAATAATAATAATAATAATAATAATAATAATAATAATAATAATAATAATAATAATAATAATTTCTACCACATGGTAATGCTATAACTTACTTTATTTATTTCATTAATTAATAACACCACAATTTATATTAATTTTTAAAGTTATTCAACTTGTTGAGGAATTCGCTTAGTTTATGGAACTCCTGCATTACGGACTTTTTGTATATATAAATAGTATTTTCTTTTCTTTTAATCCATAATAGCCGTGTCAGGACTTAAGTGTAAATGAAGTATCTATCAGACGTGAAAAATTCGGGTCACGGCCGGGATTCAAACCCAAATTTTTAAAATATATTCATTAATGCCGCATTCTTTAAACCGTTTATTTTTTATAGCTGAATTATAAGCGTTCGTAGAGTATATCAAGAAAGTGCCAGCAGAAGTTATATTGGAAATTTTACAGCTCTCAGGCAGAACGGTTGCAATGGAATGGGGTCATATTATAAACATTAGGAGAGTGACGTATGTACTGGAGGATGATGTAGCATTTCAGGAAGTGGATTTTTCCATGTTCCTGCTTATGAGTAAACCTGCGTCACGACTTGCCTAAACGTTACAGGAGAAATGTCTTTTGACGCCATTGCAAATGCTGGAACTAAATTATCATAGCGACGTTAAGTAGTGATGTACCAGATGTTCATGGAATTTCCTTACGGCCATGATTTCGGGAAAATTTGAAGTACTTCCTGTTTCATAAACCATATTATCTTTCTTATAAACCGTTAAGTTCATCCATGCAAACATAACTTTTTAAATTTTTTTTCCTGTTCTTTTGTATGCTGACGATCTATTTCTATTATCTCAAGAGATGATTCTCAGAAAAGAAGACTATTGCCTGAAATGGGGTGTGGTAGTAAACATTAACAATAACATAACAATTACTTTTGAAAATGGATGTTCGGCAGAGATGAAAAATTATATTACAGTGGACATGAGATACAAAATTTTAAACATTTTTGTTATTTGGAAGTAACCCTTAATATGAGTGGGAAATGTAATCAGCGCTTATCTATTATACATTATAAAGCAGGAGGTCAACTAAACGAGTTACTACGTTTTTGACTCGCGTTCCAGATGTATGCACTAGAGAGGGTGTACGATGATATGATTAAGTCTATTCTGTTATATGGCTTTCCCAAAATGAACTACAGCCAGTGTTAAATAATTTCCTAAAGAGATATAAAAAATGTATGGAGAATGAAGGTGGGCAGTTTCAACGCCTCATTTGATAATTTGGTAAGTAATGGGACTCTTAAATTGGTGTGTGTATTGTTGTTTGGTCGGTTTGTTTTATTGTTTTAGCCGGCTGGCCGGCTAACCGGCTAGAGCGGCGCGCTCGCCCTAGCCAAAACACTCAAGGGGAAAGCAAAACTGATCCCATGAAATCTTCTTAGCTACTTGTAAATATTTTTCCTGTCTTACACTATACCAACTTTTAATTGAAATATTCTCTTGAGATATACTTTTATTCTGTGGCTTGGTTTCTTAAGGCTTTCAATAATAGTACCTTTCAATTCTATTGAATTCTTTGGTACAGTTCAGGAATATTTAATAGTAATTATATTGGAAACCACCGTGTCTCCTTTGGCCATTAGTAAATATCCCATATGTGAGGTGGTTAAAAAAAACAACTTTAAGCAGATGATAATGCGATGACCTTATGCAGTTAAATTCCACATCCCTCTATTCCCCCTCCCATCCTAAGCCTTAAGGGAAGTATTAAAGGGAAGGGAAGATCAAAATATCAAATTTTTGTTTTATGTACCACTTAAAATTTGGAATTTTCTTTTTATTTTTGTATGATTTTTATTAATGTTCCTTGGTTATAAATATTTTAATAAATTTTTAATTATGTCACTGCTTAAGTCTTAATCTTCTTCTCCTTCTTCTGTAGATTTCGCGAGCATTTTTTCAGTTAAAAATCTGTATCTCAGGAACTATTTACTCTACAAGGCCATGGTCTGTCTTGAATGATAGAAATACCGCATTTGTTTCCATGACATAATCCTTTGTTATTTTACAAAGTTGAAGGAATTTAGTCAGTATTTTCCTCAAAAAGTTAGTTTTTCTGTAAAAACATTTTTTGACTGCAATTATTGAAAAACTACATTTATTTGCGTTAGTTTCCCATTTTTTAAGGATCTGTAAAGATATCACTTTGAAACGTTTACCACTTATTTATGATATTATTGTGATGATGTGGATCTATTATGGTAGAGGTAGGACAAATACAATGTTAAAAAAAATGTTGAGGAAAAATTAAGGAAAAACAAAACAAACAATTGAAAATAATATATAATTTGCTTCAGGGTCATGGTATAGTAGTGAAAATAAATCAGCCTATGTCAATTATGTGCACCTGTATGCTGTAAAAATTTCATTTTATTATCTTTAATAGTCCTTGAGAAAATAGGAACTGAAATTGGTAAATTTAACATTATAAGAGTAGGCCTTTCATACTCCCCTTAAGTGTCAAGGATCGCAGGCTCATTTGTGTCTAAATGACTTCGTGGGATTGAAGACGTTTCCTCTACTCTAGCAGATTTTTTCCTTTTTTTTGTGTGTGTGTGTTTCCAAGCTTCGAGGCGTCTTTTAAAATTAATAGCCATTTAAATTCACCTTCGACCTTTCACATATTATTCCTTCTTAGAAACCTCCTCCGACCTTTGGTTTCTTATTCGAGTACTCAAAGTATCAACGTATTATGATAATAAAGGTAAGGAAATGTCACGTTGTTATTCTTGATGTGGACATCATTAATTCTTTTATTATTCTTTGCACTTAGGTCCCCCCTCTGGAAAACAGTTTAGAAATTACCCGTTATTTTTCCAGTCGGGTATTTTGCTTAGCCAGCAATGCTGTTTAAAGTCTCGTGACAGAATGTTGTGCCTAATGCTACACCAAGTAGACACGTTTTGTATTGAACGTAATCACCTGGAAGTGAACATATATTTTTTACAGTTGCTGAGAGCAAATATCCACGAAGGGAAAGACGTATAAACCACAGTTACATGGCGTTTTTTTTTTTATTTCTCGTTCTAAGGAAGGAGAAGTCAAAGGTTACAAAATGTTATCAACATAGCCCGGAAATTCAGGTAGAACTTTTGGTTAAAATAGGCAGATAGAAGGGCACTTAAAATACTGAAAATAGACAGTAATTTAATTAAAATAGGTATTTAAGAAACTTAATAATTTCTTTATCACATAATACTAGTACTTAAGCTAACTTTTCTTGGTTACAAGCAACAAAAAATGTTTTTCAAGGTATCAAATGTCATAGCATCCTCTTATCAGAGAGAACATATTTCATCATGCAAAATGAAGGTTTTACTACCACTGAAGCCATTATAAAGGACTCATTCCAGTTAAACAGAACATTCATCTTTCAGGACACCGTGGAAATGTTGATCAAGACAAAGTAAAGTACTTTTGAATAGTCCTGGTGAATGAGCAAAAGATGCACAATGATTTCGGTCGAGTTCGTTTTCTGTTTATGTGTTTATAGGGGAACCAGGTTTAGCATCTGTCTTACTTCCGTATTGAACACATTGTAAGAACGGTTTATTTTATAACTGCACCGCTCTCATCTTTCTGGCTTCCAGTTGTTTGTTACATTTATGCAGCTGAGAAGCTACCTTCACCGCAAATTTCCTAGAATTGTCTCGCGCACAACGATTCAATGTAATTCGCCAGGATTATTCAAAACATCCTCTCTGTTTCGTGGTGTGCGTTATTTTCATTAATGAAGGTTCTTATGCGCTTTTTAAAATGAGTAAATAATAATAGAAAATTTATAAAGATATAAAACGGGTAATATATATATATATATATATATATATATATATATATATATATATATACCTTAAAATAACCAATGGAAGCCAAATTAGGCATAAAAGACAAAATAAAAACTGGCCCTACCCACCCCAAATGTACGGAAACATGTTCGTTTCTGGCTCTTAAATATATTTATCTAGATAGAAAAGGCATCCGGGTTATCAGAAATCATAGCTACTGTTAGTCTATCGTGTTTTCTTCAGGAAATAAAATTTATGATGTTAAGTTTGAGGGCTGTACGACAAGTCCATGCAAATACAAAGAAGACATGCATTTTTTGGAATTAACTCATTTTATTTCTCAATATAACCTCCTTTCAAATCTATATATTTATTCCAGCAATGTTCTAACTTCTTTCCCTGAAGCGGTTTTGTCGTGGGATGTTGTCGTTGGTTCCATGTTAGAGGCCAAATTATGAAGCAGTTTAGTATGGAAGGCACGTTGAGAGTCAAATTATTTTGTGACTGTTTGGTATGGCTCCGGCTTTGTGCCGCAGGTTGGGTACCAATACTTGAAGCGATCCATCGTTGACATTGAGTGACCTCACGTAATGATGCCAATTTTGTAGTTGTTTCGTAGATTGATTGTTTGTGGCTTCGGTATTATTGCCTGCGTGTCAACGGCAACACTATCTCAGGTGATTGCATTATTTCGTTGATAAAATGCAATCAACAGGGCCGGGAGCGGAATTCAATGGTGTAAATGAGCACGCGATGCGACATAATATATAATTGCGCAGTTCATTATGGCTAAATTCTATTGTATCCTTTGGTGTTTTGCGTATGATAGACTTGGCTACTTTGAATATACCTAGCTGTTGCGTGTGAAACTTATAGACGAGTACTGCGAATTGCTAAACTGAGTCGAACTGAAATGAGAAAGCGGACTGAATGCGTTTCGCGGTGTGGAGGACTTCAAAACTGCTTGTGTCTCGTTAGACACAGCATTAGAATGAATGTTGAAAAATGAATACCCCAGCGGGGCGACGCCTTCTTTATATATTAAATTCAAGTAAGAAATCGTTGACTGGGAGACGACAAAAAAAGTATGCGCAAGCCTCACGCCTGTCTTTAAAAATTCAAACACACGTATGCCATTGGCTAGTTCATTACATCCACAGTAACAAATAGTTATATAAAACCATATGTGAGCATTGTGAACTATGCTTAGTTAAAGGCGGTAGCTGTTTTTAGCAATTTCTGTCAAAACAAAACTGAATAAATAAAGACGATGTATTGGATAACTGGCTTATGGAAAAGCGCTGTATAAAATCAACATTATTTGAGGTTAAAAGATTTCATCCTACAAACTGAAAATAGTTATACAAGTTACGCTAAATTACATTAAAATTAAATAAATTAATGCAAATTTTTATATATGAAACTGCAATAATATTCTTATAAAATCGAGCTTTAAATTTTTAAAAATCGCAAGGGAAAATTGCACAATTATATATTATAAATTTCTTCTCGGCATTGCACTATTTTTGGCCCAAAATTTATATATTTGAGTGAATGCTCTAGAATTTACACATACAGTGAGATTATTTGAGTAACGGGCCGCCTAAAAACAGCTGTTTAGTGGGGAAATGCACCTGCTGCAGCCGAAAAAAAGGAGATATCGTCGCCGCGCGTATAGTTAATATTTCTATTTTAGTATTTACATATTTACTGAACATAAAAGGATATTGTATTTAAAACTGAAATTAATAACCTATGTTATAAGAAGTGCTGACAATCACTTAACTGTCGCCCATAGCTAATCTTGGAAGAATAATGATGAAACATTATTGATTTTGTAGCCCCCTTTCATTGTTTTGTGCTCAGTATGTCTGCTTGAAAATTCGGAGGTAAAGGGTTCGAATCCCGTAACATTAGTTGGTATTTTCCAGAGTTTTTTCTTATGCTGATAAGACGATGGCGTGTGTTTGATGCGTTATAGACTCCGAGTGCATGTATGCACCTATTTAATAAACTATATTTAAACCCTCGTTATAAGGGACGTTATACTGTAACAAACTTTGTTAAGATATATTGGGATGTTAATTATGTATTTGCACTTGTTACTCCGACAATGGTCTTAAATGAAGAAAACGGAGTCTCTTTGGTGTGCAGAGAATTCTTAATGTAAAGTTGTTTAGTCTAAAAAATATATAACTTTATTTCTGTGGGCAGGAGGATTATTCTGAAAGTTCTACAGAAGTATTACTATTTTATTTTTCTTATTTTATAATATGTTTAATGAAACATCCTTTCATGCTAGAGAAAAACACCAAAATTCTGCAAGGTAACCGCTTGTAAGCGTTTTTCCAACAGTCATGTCATGAACACTTGTCAAAGGTCTTCCACGTTTTATAATACACATTTTGATATGATGGTTTCTTTTGTTTTCGGGAGATGAGGGTTGTATCTCTACCTTGATCACATTGTGTCTGTTACTGTCTGTCAGGATAAAGTGTACATCTCTCAAACTTTCAAAATATTGGCAATGTGATGTTTGGCAGGTTTCCCTTTTTCTCGGAAGATTTCCCGTGAGAGCTTTCCGTGACATATGTTTGAGAACGGACATGTGGCGCCTCTTTCCCAACACTTACCTGCCTGGGAATACTCCGAAGGATGTGGTCCCTCCCCCCATTCCTTTCTTTGTCAACCGATTTCCTTTATGTGAGCTTCAGGTTTAGACATTTCCCCCGCACTATTCATCTTCGCGTGAACATCTTCACTAGGACGTGCGAATAACAAAGGCATTGAGAGTAGTATTTCTAGTATCTATAGAAACCAAAACCTAGAAGATTTTGGATGTTAAAATGTACTGCTGTATTTGAACATTTTTTTTATTAAAATCAATCTTAACATATCTTCAATACCGTCCAGAAAAATATTATAAATATCAATACTATACTCAGCACAAATCATAAAACCCTTAACACTCGAGTTATGGCTGAAATATGAACAAATATCCAAAATCAACACTAAAAAGTCATCTTTTCATTAATAATTACAGTACTCACAAAATAAACCAAGCATTAAATGTCTTTTTATTTAACTTTACAATATTTTGTTCCTTAATGCGTCATGCACACGTGGTACTGGTTTCATTGTTGTCACTTCCGGTTTCCTACTATGAGAGGTGTGCAAATTGTACATCATCAGCTCCGCCTACAACAAAACGAAGGTGGCACGACAAAAAATATGCCGCTCTGAAATCCTGCTTTCGTGCAATGTTACGGAAGGATGGAGAGTTTGTACTTTCCTATAGCAAAGTTCTAACAGAGGATCATCGAATAACATTAAAACTCCTTTCAGAAATTACTCGGTATCACCTATATGTTGCCAAATGAAAAGTTGCATATGAGACGTGTTTGTGATCAGTGGGTTCCGAGACTGCTAATTCTTGAACTAAAGGACAATCGCATGTAGGTTTGCATGCAGTTGAAGATTATGAGATTATAACGAGCAGATCCTTTCAACGGTAATCACTGCTGATGAAGTTTGGCTACATAATTTTCGTCTTGAGAACAAATAGCAAAGACCTGCGTGGAATCTTAATAATTACCAACACACACAAAACAAAATGAGTTGTTTCTGCAGGGAAAATTATGGCCATCCCATTTTTCTGTATTCAAGGAATGGTTTACCAGCATGTCGTATCTGCACACAACAGTAAGTGGACAATACTATAGAGATGTACTGAAAAATCTGCAAGACCATAACACACTTTACGAGTAGATGTTGCATCGCAATGATGCACGTTGTAGTAAATGTCTTTATCCCAAATTGAAGAAACGCCTTCGTGGAAGGTATTTTTCACATCAGATGCAACGGTGAAGGCTGCTGATGATTTTCTGAAGTGCCTGTCAAAGATACTTTCCAGCATGTTTTTGAAGACTGGCAGATGCATTGTATCTAGTGTTTTGAAGAAGATCTTCAAAATTATGAGAATGAGTAAAGTTATGTTCTCAAATAAAATTATGTTCATTCTTTCCTCGCAATTCAACCAACAGTTAACAGGTTTAGTTTAAGTAATAGAGTAGCTCTTCTTAATTATTATAATTTCAATATTTACATTCCCATCCTCGTAGCACTTCTCATGGGATTTGTTGAAATGTTCTCTATGGCGCTACCTGAAAGACCCCTTTCTCTTATTATTTGTGGCAAGTAATTTAGCAGTTTTAATCCATTTGAGAGAAATTAGTTTACATTTCTTTCTGTAAGCCACCTTTACATTGAAAGCACAACTATGATATTTGTTAATTATACGAAGGCTTTTGATAAAGTGGACTGCAATATTCCATGGAATATAATGATGAAAAGAGGAATTCCAAGTAGCCTAATGTGAGGTGTACGAGCATTTATACAGAAACTTATTTTAGTTAGAGAGGGAGAGATTTCAGCCATATCCTTTGTCGCCTATCCTTTTTAACATTTACAGGGATAGGTAAGTACATAAGTTTCCGGCCTCGCCGATAAGGATTATCGCCTTCACAAAACCCTTATCTGATGTCATGCCTTGTCTGTTAAGTAAATAATTGCAGCTCTAACTCCCGCTCCGGTGTGTTCAGTTGTTCAAATATAATTTCATAAAGAAGTTTATGTGTAGAAAATTGTGACATGTTCAAATGGAGTATCGAGCTGTTATTAAGTTCTTCACAAAAGAACGACTTAACTCCAAATGAAATTAAACAGCGATTGGACGGTGTATATGGCGAAGTATCCCCCTCATATTCTACAGTAAAAGAATGGGCCAAACTGTTTCGAATGGCTCGAGAAAGCATTGAAGACGAAGAGCGTGCAGGTCGGCCCTTGGAAGTGCTCGCTCCTGAAAATATAGCTTTTTGTGGAAGGAGAAATTATGGAAGACCGGCGGCTGCTGAAATAGCAGCAAGGTTGAGCCTTTCTAAAACAACAGTCCTTCAAAATTATTCATGAACATTTAAACATAAATAAGGTTAGTGCGGGTGGGTGTCTGGACTTCTTGCTTTAGTTCAAAAGCAGCAACGAGTCATCTGTTGTCAGACATTTTTGGAGCTCTGTCGTGGCAAAGAGAGAATTTCTTCAAACCACTGTTATAGGAGATGAAACTATGGGCCTCTAATATGATCCCTGGTACAAAAGAGATCGAATCAATGAAGTGCCGTAAACCTGGTGAAGCATCGCCTCTAAAAACAAAGGTCACTCAGTCAACCAAGAAGATCATGGCCACAATCTTTTGTCACTGTGAAGGAATACTCTTCATTGACTTCAAGGAGAGGAACACCACAGTAAATGGGGAGTACTATGCTGGTCTACTGCACAGACTACGTGTTTTCATCAAAGAGAAAAGTTGAGGAAACATGAGTGAGTGGTAGTGTGCGCCTTCTTTATGACAAAGCGCCTGTGTACAGAGCTCTTGTTACAAAGGAAGCTGTGAAGAAATGTGGCTTCAAGGAAATCGACCATCCACCCTATAGCCCAGATTTAGCTTCCAGTGACTATTTGCTCTTCTCAAAACTCAAGGACCTTCGATGGAGGAAATTTAAGGGTGACGAAGAAGTGATGGATATGTTTATGCTCTTTTTGCAGACAAGACTTCTGACTATTTTTGACGGGAGGGGAATTGAAATGTTAATTCAAAGATGTGAAAATTGTATTGCAATAAATAACAATAATAATAATAATAATAATAATAATAATAATAACAATATTGAAAATTGAAATATAGTTTTTGTCTTTATCATACCTAGAAAATGGTTAGGCTGGAAACTTGTGGACCTATACCTTCTTACAAACTAAAGGGTTAAAGAATGGCGCCCCTTATGTCCTGCTCTTTTTAATGTTTATATTGAAAATACTATTTGGCAATGGCAAAATAGTTTAACAAAACATTTTAAAGTAGGTTAATGTTATTTACACATTGTTTTATTTGCAGGTGATAATATCTGTGCTCTAGTGGCCACAGTTTTTGTTTTTTCTCAACGAAATTCGGCGTATAACAATCAATTAATAAACGATTTGAGTTCGTTAACAGGCAAAAATGAACCTAAAGCGAAAAGTTTAACAACAATTTAAAAATCGCTCTAACGACTGCAAATTTTTGCTTATTTCTCAACGAAATTCGGTATATATTATTAAAATAAAGTAATAAAAATAGTCTCTAAAAATCAGGGCAATTGGGCCAATGTAAGGGGTGTGCCTGAAAACCAAGTTAGGGGTTAGGTGAAACTTTAAAATAGCTCTATTGGCTGCAATTTTTTTTATAGGAAACGTTATATGCTATAAAAACAAAATAAGAACAATTGTTTCAGTATATTAGGAAAATCGGACCATTAAGAGTAGGGGTATACTTAAAACTGAAGTATAAAAAGCGCTCTTGCGTTTAATTTTCTGTATATTGTTTCAAAATAGAAGATAAATTAATTCATCATATAAACTGCCTTTATAACGTTGCATATGTTTTATATTTAACAAAAGCATCGTCGTGAAGATAGCAAACGTGAAATATTAGTCTAATATTGTTTGGGAATTGTATTTGTATGTAAGAGCGCTCTGTAATAACCTTCAGAAAACGCTTTCGTTACATGTTTTTACTATAATAACATTTAAATTAAATTTCAAAGCCACTGAAAATCGATGTAACTTTCAACTGTTTTTATTTGCTTTGTACACTGCAATTTTTTCTGAATAGTAAGAAGTTTTTATTTTATTGAAACATGTGAACATGTTCTTCTTAAATAAACAATGTAACTCGAAACTTAGTTATTTTTCTCAATTTTAATGAATGTAAAGATATCAAAACATGGTTCATAAACATGGTTACTTTTAAAAATGTTTAAAAATATCCACACTGTGTAGCTTTGTCTACCATATTTTATTTACTTAATATTATACCATTATTTTTGTGACTTAATCTTAATAATAATAATAATAATAATAATAATAATAATAATAATAATAATAATAATATAAAATAATTCTAAAAATACGGTTTATTTTTTGTAATACTTATAGATTGCAAAAATTGTAATTTTATTCCCCTAATACTACACGGAAATGTCATAACTAATTTCATTTTATTAATTAATAAGATCACAATTTAGATTTTATATTCTTTTTTAGAGTTATTCAATTTGCTGAAGAATGTGCTTTGTTTATACAGCTCCTGCGTGACGGACTTTTTAATTGATTATCGTTATCGTAGAGATAATGGTCAAACATTTATTTGCTTGTATTCTTTTCTTAGCTCCATTAAATATTTTGATAATTTGTAATCACTAGTAATTAAACAAGTTACGTCGCAAGCTATTTACATAACTATAACATTTTGCTAAAAAAACAATGGAAATGTAAATTTTATGCAGTCAGTCTCACGCGTGTGGAGAGAGTAAAAGATGCCACGGCTCACGACTGGAATACCAAATGCTTTGTTCTCCCTGTGGGCAACAATTCTTGGTTTTCAATAATTCATTATTTTATGAGCATAAGGTAGTTCCATTTATTGAAGAGAGTTAACGGAACCTGAAATTAAATGCCGTTCTACAAAATGGAAAGATAGGTTTATGCTTGTATAAATAAACATTGCATGCATACTGAGATTGTTTAGGAATTCCTTACAGATCTCACATCTTCTACAGACATGTTATATTTTTTGATTGCATTTTACATCTCGATTGAATAATCAATATGATTTCAAGTATACTATTCTTTAATAGCTATTTTACTTAGTTTAATTTTTAGTAATTTTTTCCTAATCTACCTTCTAAAGCATTTGCTTTTATCTGTTGTGAATGAAGCTTAGTAGCCTTCATTGGATCCGCCTAAACAGAAATACATCCCACATCAAATCAAACAAATCTAAACACACTTTCCACCGTACTGTTTTCAACATAGAAACATGTTTTATGTGTATAACATCAATAAAAATCAGTAATGACAAAATGCTAGTTCAATAATTTCAGTAGGGTGTCAGATATAATGCAAGACATTTTAAATAAAATTATTTCTTATAATTTGTTAAATTTCTTTATATTCTTATGCCTGATTATTAAATTTGACACAATAGTTGTGTTAATATTTATAAGGATATCAATGTATAGATTTTTTATTTTTCAAAAATATTTCTGCATAAATGCCCATTTGGCCGCTCACTTATAAAACAATTAACAAGTTGCACTAATTCTATCATGATAAAATGTGATATATTTTAGTTATAAGTAAAAGATGTGTATAAACTTTTTTAAAAAGTTACTAATAAAATTACTAGTACAGTAACTTTTAAAATGATTACAAAATTCAAGTTGTGACGTTACTGTGGGTATCAGGAGATTATAATTAGAATTCTTGAAGTGTATAAGTTTCATAAAACAGAAACCACATTTTTAGAAGTATTATTAATATTATTATTGAGATTAAACCACAAAAATGAATGGTATACTAATTAATAAAATTAAATACTGTGTTTTTTTTAAATATAACTACGTTTATCAACTGAGCCTTGTTTAGCGCCCATTTTTGCTACAGAGACACCACAGGCGTTGGACACTGATATACATGAAATGAAATGATATATTGGGAAAGGATTTATTTTTAAGGAAGGAAGGGTTTCGTTCCAGGCCTAAGTTTAGGGTACCTCCCCAGCATTTGCCATTTATGAGGACTGAGGAAAACCTGAAATAAATCTCATTCAGGGAGGATGGTCCTGGCGGTATTCGAACCCAGATCTCCCGCTCACGAGTCCGCGCCTTAACGACCTCCGTGGCGGTCTAAAATAGAGAGAAACAACAGAAACTTATGGGAACTGAAATTAATAAATTTAACGTTACAAGGATAGGCCTTTCATACTCCCCTTAAAAGAATAAAAGCCTCATCACAGACTTATTACACTCTTACATGCAACAATTCTCCCAGACATAACCAAACGTTTCTTCCACTTCGCACGTTTGATTAAATGTATTCCATAATACGTGCCTCTATCGAAAATGTAACCGCTAATTTAAAAGCATATACTTTCAATCCTGAAGCAATATTTTAACGGACAATGGGAATCTAAAGCTGGGGAAGGGGGCCAATTTCTCAGGCACTGGCTTTTAAATTCCGAAACTCGCTTGCGAACCCAACTCGCATCTGCCAGTTGCGTGTATGTGTTTGAACGCGCGAGCGGACGAACGAGGCTGTGTCAACAGGAATTTGCTGGCGAGCTGTCACGAACGACCTTGAGCTGCCCGACCCTTATGTATGATGGCATCCCCTGAATTTCAATATCTTCTGGTCCTGACCACCAATGGACGATGGAGAAAAAGTAAAATAAAATATCAAAAGAAAAGTCCACAGATCCGCAGATCTGGTATTTTCCTCTCTGTGACTCTGCAACAGTTTTCATTTCTATATTGAGTTTTGAGTACAGCCAATTAAATAAAGGACAGTTAGCTTTTTACGAGGGTTACCTTTAAATTTTTTTACAAAAACTAGGAAAGAAAAACATGAAACTGTTTAATTGATTTTCAAAATATTCGCCTTAAAGATTTATACACTTTTACTTGCATTAAAATCAATTCTCAAACTTTTTTCCCCCTCTGAAGTTGGTATCTCAAAAACATGGTTTTTAAAGGCTTCAACAGCTTCTTGAGATGATGAAAATCGCTGTCCACACATTTTTGTTTGGCATTCGGAACAAAAAGAGGTCAATGGGCAATAAATCAGGCGAATACGGGCAAGGGGACATTAATTCGACGTTTTTCTCCTTCTAATAGTCAATTGTTTGACTTGCTCATTTGTATGAGAACTGGCATTGTCGTGATGAAGAATAATGCGACGTTTTTCGTTGTTTTTCCTGATTTCGTCAATGATTTCTGGCAAGTACGTTGTTGTATATCATTCAGCATAAACTTTCTTCGATCTTCTAAGGGAATGGTTGGGAGATGTCCAGTACAACCGAAGAAACAAACGGTCATTTTCTTGGAAATGCGTCTTGAACAAACAACTTTTGTGGGATTCGATTAATTTTGAACACCCAAACTGAGGATTGTTGCTTAGTTTCCTGTTCATACAAATATATCCAAGTTATGTTACTGTGTTATGTACGGATTTTGCAGTTCCTCTGTGGAATTTTTTGAGCATTTCATTACACCAACTAACACGATTTTTTGTTATTTTTTTGTTTAATTAGCTTCGGTCAAATTATGCGGAATGTATCGGGAAAAGATCTTTTTCACAGCTAAATCTTCGAGCAAAATTGAATGTCGTACAGTTTTCAGTATGCTTAAGGATGCTTATATCTCACTGTAAGTCAATGCCAATCTTCTTCGATCATGTTCAGCATAGCGTCGATGTTTTTTTGGAATGACTACCGATTTTGATCGCTTTCACGAAATTCACCACTGACCGACGCACGGCCACGACGAAATTCTGCAAACCAATTGTAATTTATTTTTCTGATTGTGCTTCATTACCAAAATGAACTAAGCGATTCTATGCTGGGCCTTTACTAGCATCTTAAAAAACCATTCAACGAAAACCTTCACGTGAAATGTCCATTTTTTTCGCAAAATTGTTGCGGAAACGCTCACTGTAAACAAACTACTTGTCAATTTCTAAGCTGCAACTGTTTTCGCAATAACAAATGTCAATTGTTTCGAAATTAGTAATGGCACAACTCAATAGCGCCACCTAGATAGTGAGCATTTTAACAACTTAAAAGGTAACACTAGTATAAAATTCTGAAATAACGTACATGCAATTAATCATTTAAAAAGTATTCAAAAGAAAACGAGTTAAGTTCTTGTTGTAACAAATTACGGAAAACCTAAAAATTATGCCTGCAGACCATAAGGCATTTATCATTTCATATCATATCACTTCAATCTCTGGATCCAATATGAGTTTAGCCAACTCTAAAAGAATTAATCTACTCTAGAATGTAGCTTTTGTGAGAACATTTCAAATATTTTTTGCATATTTTAAACTCTGCTATAGAGTTGGTCAGAGATAGTAATTTTTCACATTAAATTAACTTGTTAGAAAAAATAACTATAGTAATAATAACTTAATGATTTAAATCTGTAATATTTACAAAATGGTAACTTAAAGTAATATAGTGATACGCTTTTGTTCACGTAGTGTGGCAGCAACTGAGGGATGGTATAATATTCCAAAATTAACTTTAATATCAATGAAAAAATGTGTTAAAATCCGGTTGTCTTATTTGAGAGGTATGTTTGTTTTTAATTTTGTTTTTTTTTAATTTGTTGGAATATAGGTTTATAAAAATAATAAAAACTGAACTTATTATTAATAATAAAATATATTAATCAATCAATCATTGGAATAAATAAAACGTTTGAACACTAGTTCAAAAATCCCATTCATTTTAAATAATCGGTTAAAATAAGCAAATTCGGGGTAAACCCGACCCCCAAAATTTTTGATACTCGTAGTGATATTAAGTTGGAATCTGCATGAACGAGTTAAAGATCAAACCTTTCGTTTCGCAGTACAGAAGCAAAAACGTCATAGACCAATAGGAAGGAAGATTATTTGCTGTTATTCAAGATTAGTTTATATTTATGTTTACTCCAAAACAATGTATAGTTTGTAAAATAGAATTTAAATAATACTTCCACCATAAAATCAATTTCTTAACTTATAAATAAATACCAAATTTATAGTCGTGTGCAGCGTTGCCATTTTAGCTCTTATTGGTCTAGATCTACTCTTTTTTACTTAGTCTTTAGCTCTCAATTTTTTAATAGCCCCTTTGGGCATTCTAGCTCTTTGAGATAAAATCTTGGGGTTTTTAAATATCTGGAGTAAAATCTAGGGTTTTATGAAAATCGGCCACTCATTAGCATTCTAAACGCACTGCAGTGTATGGCTGCGTCAGGTGTAACAACTAAATTTATTAATATCTCATTACCACATTCACTTTTGTATGTGGTGCAAGGCATTGTTGCCAACTTAGCCATTTTGCCAAACAAAATGTGAAATGCTTATAGCCAGAACTTAGCTTATTTAACAAACTCCTGAGCTAAAATGCTATTCTAACATAACTTTAATTGTTCTGACACTAAACAGACAGTACGATGCCATAATAGATCACCTTAACTGTTTTGCTATGTAAGAAGGAGAATAAATTGAGTGAATCCCGCTTGCTGTGTAGCTGTATCGTATTCCTATCAAGGAGTCATGCCATTTTATCAAAATGTATATGGGTAAGACAAATAGTAGCGCCTAATTAAGATGTCATTGTAACATGAACTTGTTGATTTGAGATTCTCCTCAGTTATTCCTCATGAATAATAATAATAATAATAATAATAATAATACCACTACTAGTACTGCTGGTACTACTACTACTACTACTACTACTACTACTACTACTACTACTACTACTACTACTGCTGCTACTACTACTACTACTACTACTAATAATAATAATAATAATAATATTATTATTATTATTATTATTATTATTATTATTATTATTTGTGGGGGATGGTATTATTGCGATGATAGAAATATTTAGCCACCTTGAGGGGAAATTTAGCTTGTTTTTCGTACTAGTCTAGCCCTTCTTTAGTTCAGCATTGGCAACACTGGCCGTGTGTTACACTGGTTTGAAAACAAATAAGATATACAGTGTATATTAAATATTCGAAAAACAAAAGCTAAATTTTGAACTAAGACAATTTTATACCTAATATGTTCCGCTTACAAGAGGAATCTAAATAATTTAATTAATCTTACTAAGGGGACATCGAAAACAATGATTTTTCTTGTATTAAGATATACATTATCTAAATAAAAGATCAAATGTGATATAACTCTTAAATATAACCCAGTATATTTTAATGTGAAAGAAATATTTGCATACTAAATCGCTTACAATGAAACAGTAGATTTACATTTGGAAATAGTTAAAACCAAGAATTAATTTAATTTTGTTTCAGTACAGTTTAATTTATATATAGTAGTTTGTAAATTTGCACAATGACAATATACTAAAGAATATAGAGATAATTTAATTGTTAGTAATAAAATAAAACGATAAAATAAACTACAGTATGTAATGTGATTTTAGGAGGTAATATTATTTCTTTAATATTTTTGGATTGGATAGCATGTCCTGTTACATAGATATTGTCTGAGAAAATATCTACTAAAACAACCTTTTGGACAACATGCTATAGTTTCTGGTAATATACACTCCGCCTAAAAGAGCACAAATAAATTAAACGTTTTTTTCAGTACATGATGGTAAATGAGATGAAATGATATATTGTGAAAGGAGTATTTTTTTAAGGAAAGAAGCGTGCCAGGCCTAAGTTTAGGGTACCTCCCCGGCATTTGCCATTTATGAGGACTGAGGTAAACCTGGGGAAAAAAAAAAAAAAAAAAAAACCTGAGTCAGGGAGGTGGTCCTGGTGGGAATTGAACCCCAGACCTTAATGTCTTGGGTCCCCCTTGGCGGTTAAATTAAACTTGTGTAGTAGAAGCCAAAAATTTAAACAAAATAGTTCGGCATGAGTAAACAGCAAAGTCACCTAGCATTTTAATATAATACGAATATGTTTCCCTGGGGGCAGAAATAACGGTAATCTCGCAAGGCCTCGAACACGGGGGAATCAATTAACATAAGTGTGACGGACTGGGAGAAAAACTTTCATAATTACAGTGTAGGGTATCACGACACGAGATAGGCACATCAAATGGTACAAAAATAATACTGTTTGCCTAACACCTGGAAACATCGTGATTTTATAAAGACATCAATTCTTTCTTGGATTTAACGCATGCTGCTGATTCATTTATTTCTATATTTTCTCGTTCTACATTGAAATTATTATATTTTTTTGACTCTGGTTGGATCGTTTCATATTATAACTGATTTAAGATATTCTTTTAGACATTGCAAGTCATTAAATTTTCAGCACACTGTGTGTTAATAACAGTCAGTGGAAATGTCTGTTTTTTCGTTCGGATCCTTCACGTCTGTATGTTCGTTCTACTTGGATCCACTAATCTCATATTCGAGCATCAATTTCTCGGAATGACGTTCTGCACGCTCGGCATGCCACAATTCTCTGTTGATGAAATTCAGTAGTGGTATTGCTGTCATATTTTCGGTGAGTAACGTTCTTTCTGAGGAAATGTGGGGTCTGCTACGGGCGTTGCAATTTTAATGGGCAGCAATGTATTTGAAAGAATAGTGGTCGATAAATACTATTTACCTTGAAACAAAAGGTAGAAATAGACAGAAAATAGGCGTTTAAATGATAATATAGGCTCAAAATTTATAGCATCGTACTAAAATATAAAATATTGCAATGTGTTATATGTACTATAGCTATATATAATAGCTTTAATGAAGCTCTATTTTTATAATATATAGACATTCAAATAGTTTTTAACTGACAATATATAATCAATATTTCTCATCATTTGGATTAGGTTTGAAGAGAAATTCAGATTTTCTGTCTCGTTCTCTGAATGAAATGTCTAACACAAGTATGTCTAAAATATATACTGCTATCTTATAAAGTCAAATATGATGATAACTGATTTTTTTGGATAGCAAAACCATTCGTGTTTCTATAAAATTTGCTAATCATAAGTTATGCAGATTTTCTTTACTTGAGAACAATGACATGAAAATGACAGCAATTAACTATCGTTAAAAAGTATTAATTTAAGTCATTTTTTAGGAAATCTTTCCTCAAGAAGAAATGTGACAAGCATCACATTCATGTTTAGTAAATTGGCAGATCAAGGTAGTTCGATTTCGAACGAGCTAAAATTATTTTTAATGTACTATTATATAGAACTGAAGTTTAGAGATATTTTAAAACTTGTGTTTTGTGTTAAAAGTGTTTTGTTAATTGATGGTTATATGCCGAATTTAGTTGAAAAAACAAAAACAAAAATTGCGACCGTTAGAGCGTTAACACACGCGCGCGCGCGTTTTTTTTTCTTCTTTTTTTCTCATTGTCATTTCGGATCCTAATCGATGGAGATTTGCAGATTTTTTTCAAAAATCGTTTCATGGGTACAACCGCAATAGTTTACATTACTTCGGAATTCAGTAAAAACTCAGGGTTCCAATAGATTTGAACCCAGTTATCCCTAAGCCATCCCGTTTAGTAGTTTCTCTCTTGGCGGACAGATGTGCTTGTGTAGTTCGTTTAAATTTTTCGACTTATTCCATCATTTATGATAGTGAATATTATTACAAAGTGAATTTGACAGAAGAGAAGGAAAGAAGAATATTTCTTGGTCTTTTTGCCAGGGTTGTTCAGACATCATAGTACTTTGCTCCCCAGAAGCCTGTGCTTCTAAATGAGCACATTTCTTATGATCTGTTGCTTCTTTTTGTAGCATATTCACACGTCTGTAATATGGATCACTTGAAAATTTCCCAATGAATCTACTTTAGCTGAAGAACAGGACACAGGCGATTGTAAATCTTCTAAACTGACATTAACATTTAAGTAAAGTGACCTTAAACAGACGATGGAGAGGGATATTGTGGGAAAGCTGCTTTCAGACTGTGATCCATTTGACCAGCCATTGATAGTTCCCACAGTCTCTAAACTCGAAACGTTCAGCATCTTGGTATAACGTGCATGGAATATTGAACGAACGTGATAAAAAAAAAAAGGCCAATGGAAATACTCTCTCAAGGGACAAAAACTAGAAAAAGCCTTCCCACACTAAAGATAAAAATCGGGAATCCTGTTGCTGTTTTTTTTTTTTTTTTTTTTTTTTTTTAACCTTTTGCTGTTAAAATTTTGGCAGCGAAAGAGGTGCCCGTTTTCTCATGCTGGTGAAGAAATTCTAAAAGTAGAATATATAACAGGACGGACAAGAAGAGACGTTAATTTGATTGCTTCAAGTGTCGCAGTTTTGAGTTGCAGATTCACTTTGTTGCCTAGGGAAACAAATCTTTTATTCACGATTTGGAAGGGATTTGTCCCTCCCCCTATTTATTCCAAAGAGCTTTCTAGCTTTTGTACATTAGTCTTTGATCTTTAGCTAGTTAGTGTGTTTAGACCCACAGAATAGCAGACATCTCTTGGTTTCCAAGAAAATTCATTGCGGCTATGTCAAATATAACCTATTTAATCAGTCTGCAACGTTCATATTGTTTTCCTCTGTGGGCGGCTATAAAGGAAAGGAAAAAATCCCATAACGCTGTTTATTGAAGTTTATATTTAATATCTAGGTTTATTTTATTGTTATAAACAAGTGTTACTTCTTGAATGAGTCGGTGAAGCGTGGTGAGGAGAGGGTTTTTTTTGAGTGGAATTTAACGCCCGTTTTTAGTACAGAGGCACCACAGCCGGTGAACACTGATGATACACGAGATGAAATGATATATTTGGAAAGGATTATTATTTTTTTTTAAAAGAAGGAAACGTCCCAGGTCTAAGTTTAGGTTACCTCCGCGGAATTTGCCATTTATGAGGACTAAGGAAAACCTGGAAAAAACCTTAGTCAGGATGGACGGCCCTGGCGGGATTCGAACCCCAGATCTCCCGCTCACGAGACCGCGCCTTAACGACCCCGGCCATCCGTGGCGGTGGAGAACGGATGCGGTAGGACAATTTAAGACACACTCACAAAACATTAATTTAAATTAGAGACAGTTATTCTTGATGATCTCGATAATCAAGAAGTATAGATGTATGAACGTTTTCCATACTTTATTAATATATTAATATAAAATGTTGCATAATGGCCGCGCATTTTTAAATTGAGTGCCCCTGTCGATTTAAGTTAACGAATCTGCAATTTAACTAACAGTCATCTGATTGTACTGCTATTAACGACTGTAGGTTGTGTGTATTGTTATCAGCTAAAATAGAGGGATACACGAAGGATCAACATGCCAAGTTTCTTAAAGTGCATTTTAAGTATGGTGAATGCAGAGACCTTTCGAAGACTTGGTAAATGAAATGCGCCTATCGTTTCAACAGTGCAGAGAATTTGAAGATACAGGGGCGACAGATAACATCAAATCACTTGGACGTTCTCGTTGATCGATAATGTTGTCCTCGTTAGGCAGAGCGTTGCTATGAGTCCACTGAACTCGATTCGCCGCTGTACTCAACAATTAACTATATTTGTTTTTTCATAACAAAACACGACATATACAATTTAAATCGAATTAGAAAAAAAGGTTTCTCAAAATCGGTGAATTCAGATTATTAGGAGTGAGGTTTACCTGAAAAACAAAATTTAAAATTTTCTCCAGTGGCACCAATATTTGCTTTTTTCCAACGAAACCCCGTACACGTAATTTAAATAAAATAAGAATAATAGTTCACGAAAATCAAGAAAATTGGGGCATTAGGAGTGGTGGTTTACCTGAAACCCAAAATTAAAAATTGCTCTAGCAACATCTTATTAAATACACAATGTAACTCGAAACTTTCTGTTATTTTTCTCTATTTTAGTGAATGTAAAGATGATATCAAGAGCTCAGTTTATAAACATGGTTATATTTAAAAATGTTTAAAACACATTACAGCTTTGTTTGTCAATAGTCATATGTTTCATTTAATTAATGTTATGCTATTATTTTTGGTTTAATCTCAATAATAATAATAATAATAATAATAATAATAATACTTCTAAACATATTATTTCTGTTTTGTAATAAACATAGGTTACAGGAATTCTAACAGCTCGAAACTCCATTTTGCACATGTCACGATCTTGTACACATAGCCTTCTTTATGTAACTCTATCTGAATAACTGAAAACAGCGGAGCGGGTGTTACCGCTGCAATTATTTACTTAACAGACAAGGTATTACACTAGATAAAGGTTGTGTGAAGGCGATAATACTTATCGGCGAGGCCTGAAACTTAGGGTCTACCCTCGTGTTTTTTGGGATGCCCGGGTCAGTCACCTATCGGGACTTAATCACACCTGGACACAAATAGAGTATACATATTGGGTGGTCAGTTCAATGTTAGGCCCTGTCGAAGGCTTCACAAATGCAGAAAGATGCAGGCATAGAGACGAGATGCAGATGGAATAATGGAGTTGAAGATGAATCCGTTACAGATAATTTAAATGTTGAGACATTTTTGGAGAAATTCTTTTTATTTATTTTTTGTTAAGTCTCTTAGTATTTACAGGAAACGTTTAGTATTTAGTTAGAAGCACGTGTGTACAAATGTTTATAATTTATTTTATTTATTTATTTTTTACTTTTCGTTTATTATCACTTTGATAAATTGATCTTATCGCGACATCTGTTAATTACTAAAATTAAATGGATAAATTTAATGAGCTTGGTGTAAGAGTAAGGGAAAACTCCAAAAATAATCTTACTCCTATAGCTTTTGACCTCATTGAGAATCAAACCCAGAACCTCCGGAATATTAGTCGCACGCTACCTCTAGACCATGAAGGCGGTGTTATAACACATAAACAAATTACTTTTAGAATTGATTCCCAGTTATATTAATTGTTTCATTTTATAAAAACAAAGAAAGTTTTGACTCAGTGCATAGATTATTATTTCAGTATCGCATATTTTATAATTTATAGCTTTATAAGCATTCTAGCCGTGAACACCCCCCAGAGTTTGCTAAAGTATTTAATATTTGGGTCACGGTTTTTTGCCAGAGAACCCGTGCTATATTAAGAAAAAGACGGAAAATTCACTGTAAACTGTCTTGTAAACATATCACTTTCTGAATAAATGCTGACTCTTCAGAAAATATATTCATTATTCTTCCTTACTTGATTTAAAAACCTCCCAACATCGCTTTGGGAATAGAAGCCACGGTGCGCTTATTTGTAGTCAGCTGTGAAACAGATCGATCGATTTGAGGTAGGCTTCCTAATCTTGAAAATGCACGAAATCAAAGCCAGTAGAGCCGGCCTCAATAGCTTATTCACAACGTGTTGCATCTGGATATATCCTCTGTGGCATGTTTCCGAGTATGTGGTGTACATCTATAATAGCCCTAGCTGAACATGTTTATCAAATGCTGAGCTAAGTTAAGGTATGATTGAAGGCAATAGTTTCATATGTCACAGTAAACTATTTTTTTTAAAAATATAACAATAAAAAACTAAAATTAAAATTTTAAAGTGCCAAAATATGTTTAAGAGCCCCACCGCTGTGACATTCATAACATTATACAGTTATTTAGGTAACATTTCATCCATGTTCCTCCTAGTGAGAAATATGTGAACTACAGCGTGCTTTTCCCCACTCGTTTGTCGCTCCGAGGATGGGGTAGCAAGCCTGCTTGCTTACTTGTTGACCTTGCTGACTTTCGCAGTCCTAGCGCATTTTTTCCCGGGTGTGTGTTGTGTTGTTAGTTTTAAAATTCGACAATATACATAAAGTGTATTATGTCTTTTGTTTTTACAATGGCACAGTATGTCTTCATATACGATTCATATGAATCAAGCAAGTGTTGGAAGTACATCCGGGCCATTTGTTTTGAGCATACATTGCTTCTGTTACTTATGTGAATCCTATACTAACCTCTTTTTACGAATATTAACCGATAATATTAATTCTGCGATAAATCAAAAAATGTCATGTACAATACGAACCCGCACACCATACAAGAACTCAAAGATAATATTTGTAAGGAAATTGTCCGGATGTCTCAAAATGAATGACAGCGACTGATGAACAATTTCCTAAAAAGATGTCAAAAATGTGCGAAGAATGAATGCAGGTAGTTTCAACACTTCATTTGATAATTTGGTAAGTGATGAGCATTTTAAATGGTTTGTGTATTGTTAAACAGTTGGTTTGCTTTATTGTTTTACTCTCTCGCTAATCACCGAGACCCGGATTGCCGGCTAACCGTCTAACGAGATAAAACACTCCGGGGGAAAACAAAACTGACCGCAAAGTATTTCTTTGAAAGTTTCTGAATTACTAGAATAACTTTAATTAAAATTACTAATTTACTTATAAGCATTAAGAACTTTCTAAAATAGAGTATGATATTGTGTAAATATAAAAAGTATTATATTACACAATATTTTATATAACTATTGACAATGACACACATACACACATTTAAGACATCTTGAAATGTTGAAATTGGATAATAAAGTGTAAAAAATATACTAACAAATAAATAAAATAAGAAATATTAATTAATATATCGGGACTTATTTAATATCTATAACATATACTGAAAATGTTTCACATTTGAGGGGGGGAAATAGCTAAATAAAAGTAAAGGATGATAATTAACTTTGTCAAATCAATTTAATATGTTATTGCAGAATGAGGGCGTAGATTTCAACATTCGAAACAATGAAATTAAATGTCTTAATCTTAATATTTTTCTAGTGTTCAACGAATCAGAAATTAGGAAATATGCGAATTTTATATTTTGAATGAGCTGTACAAGTATCGAACATTGGCGCGGAAATTGTTCCTACGGGTGACAGAGGCATATCTGCTGGGTATTCAGCACACAAAGTCACAGCAGTTCAAGCATGTGGAAAAGTTAATTAATTGCAAAATGCTTAATGACTTAGGGCATGTTTTATTTTGCGCAGCTAGTGTTTATTACGTTTCAACGCATTGGACAAAATCTCCCAATTTTAAAATTTCCAGTCATCATATAATCCATAATCTAGTTAATGCGATCAGGAATTTGGATCTGTTTTGATAAGAGGTGAACAATTCATTCAAAGGTTCTCACAGGAAATATTTGACATGCATCGCTGCTTAGAAAAAGCCTTAACAAACGCATTTGGTGCCATATTTAAGCAATCTTATGCTATAAATGGTTTAGAGAACAGAATATATGGATGCAATAGTGCTTACAGCCCGCGACTATACAGAGTTATTTTTGGCCTGCGTTCATAGCTGAGCCAAAGTCACTGCAATCGTCTGTTAACAGCTCGCTAATGACTGTCCCTGAACAGTAGGTGGAAGTTTTCTGTTAAGCGAGCAAGCATTATTACATAGAATCAGTTCGTGATTTGGTGCTTGGAGAATGACACGTAGCTCAGTATATTAGAGCATAGTACGCAATGCTGAAGACCCGCGGTTCGAATTCTGGCAATTTCATTTTCAACTAACGTCTTGCATACAAATAGTATGAAAGAACAATTTCAACTTTGTATTATCACGTCCTATTAAAGGCTACCAGTGGGCTAGTGTAATTAAATACAGTATGTTACTGAAGTAAAAATTATTGTACCGTGCTATATTGTAGTGTTACCACTAGGAAAAAAAATTAATTTTATATGAATAACCCTATATTACAAAGGAACCGCTATACTAAAGAGAGCGGGAATTGGAATAACTATGAAAACAAAACTGCTGCGAGTGAATGCAAATTTTATTAAAAAAATGACGGACACAATTTCGAACAACTCTATAACTCGGGCCAAAATACCTCTTACATACGTGAGAATTGTATGCATATATACTTCATGTGAAGAAGACATAAATTGATAGTAAGGGCTGATTTAATTCAGGTTGAGCAGTCGGTCCTGGTGGTGTAGTGGTAACCATACTTGCCTTCTAAACACAAGATCGCGGGTTCGAAACCGGTCAGGATCGAAGGATTTTTTCGGACGTTAAAATTCTAAGTATGGCTTCCTTCGGAAGGGAAGTAAAGCCGTGTCGTAAATTTACGGCACGAAAAAGAACCTCAAGCCTGAAAGAAGAGACCTCTGAGCAAAATTTGTCGGACGTTTCACGCCCTGAATTGAATGGGAGGCTGATGACCTGAGATGTTAAAGAGAGTCCGTAAATAAACCAAATAAATAAAAATAAGAGGTTATGCGAGGAAGTAAATTGCAATAAATCGTGAGTTAACGGCAAAAGCGTATTCCATATACTATATTAAATTCAGTGTGCAAAAAATAGACATCGGAAGCTTAGAAAAATGCCCATTTTATTCGAATGTACAGTGAAATTATTTGTGTTACGGGCCGGCATAGTAGGCTGTGTAGGAAAAGAAACCAATCGTAAAGGCGTATAGTGCATATGCTGGTAGCAGCTTGTGTTGTGCATTTTTGTTTTACCCGTGTTTGTGGGTAATTATTTACTATTTGTTCTTCGTTAGTTAAGCCACTACACAAATATGGTTCTGGAGCATGGAGTTTTATACATGATAGACATGGAAAATGGATTCTTGTAGAGAAGTGGTAAGGCAATTCGCAAAATAATATTCCAGGTAGAGAAACTGTTTACCAACTTGTTAAAAAGTTACGAGATACAGGAACTGTATTACATTTTGAAAGCTTTGAGAATAATAAATAATGACACATTCTGAAGTATTTATAGTTTGTCCTTTTGTCTCCCCCCCCCCCTTTTGGACACAAATGTTTATTTAGTATGGTGACCACTGCATCACCAGGACCGACGTAGAGTTCCTTAATAGTGTCCTATTGATTCGGTTAATGTTAAAAGGCGTTGACTTGTCAAACAGCGCCATATGTTGAGAAGTATCAGTATTTTACTGTAATGACACTTATGGAGGTCTTTGACATTATTTTTAGAGGAAAAAAAAAACAATGCAACAATTATTTTTGCCAAGATTTTATCACTAATCATCTGTTTAAGCACTAAAACCAGATTGAAGCGGAATGAAGTTGTGTTGATGCTGGGTTGAAGTCATCAGGCAGGATAGTAATTTATCATTTCTTGTTAATTTGCTGAGCGGTGGTTCGTTGTAACTAGTTTTCGTTTGAGTGTACCTAACTTGGTGTTAAGTGCTTAAGAATCCCGATGCCTATTCATCACGTTAAGTATTTGTTTTAGTCATTAGATGCAAGTGCAATAAAGTGTTTTTTTTCTTCAGAAAAATTCTGTTTACATTTAAGATGTTTGGTGCTTTTCTAGATGTCTAATACTTCATAGCTTCCTATGTCTAGCTGATAAACTGACTGTTGGCACTGCCGTTAATATTCTGTACAGCTCACACTTTCAGGATATATCGGTGTCAGTTTAAAATACGAGTTGATTATCAGAGATACTTTCCATCTTGCTGGTTCTTTTGCCTGGCTGAAAGAACACAAAGCTATTTCATGAATGAAAGAAACCATGATGCATCCTTAACCCGCAATATCCAGTGTGATGCCAAGAAATACAATCGCTTATTCCACTTGAATGCAACTTGTTACATAAATCGCTCAAGATCCGCAACATTGGCAGAAACGCATGTTTTATGTATGGCAAAGAATAACCTAAAAAGTAAACTTAAGTATTTCACGCATCGTTACGCTAAGTGTTTTCCTATTCCAAGTGTTTTCCTATTCCAAGTGTGAATTCATGTAAATTGCCCACAACATCCTTTTCGTTACTAGCCTTGCCAAACTGTGAGTAGGAATGAGCCAAACTATATAGAAATGTTAAAACAGTCACTGTGGTAGATATTAAATGTTATAGCTACACTGTTATGGAAATGCCTCCAAATGCCTTTTGAAATATACGAGGGTAGGTCCATAAGTTTCCGCCTAACCATTTTCTAGATATAATAAAGACAAAAACTAATTTCACTTTTAAATATAGTTACCCTTTATTGCAATATACTTCTCACATTTTTGAATTAACATTTCAATCCAACCCCCAAATTAGTAAGAAGTCTTGTCTGCAAAATGGGAATAAACAACATTCATCACTTCTTCGTCACACTTAAATTTCCTTCCTCCAAGGTCCTTCTTGAGTTTTGAGTAGAGGAAATAGTCACTGGGAGCTAGATTTGGTCTGTAGAGTGGATGGTCGATCTCCTTAAAGTCACATTTCTTCACAGCTTCCTTTGTAACAAGAGCTGTGTGCACAGGCATGTTGTCGTGAAGAAGGCTCACACCACCACTCAGCTTTCCTCGCCTTTTCTCTTTGATGGAAGCATGTAGTCTGTGTAGTAGGCAGGCATGGTACTCCCATTTACTGTGGGGTTCCTCTCCTTGAGATCAATGAAGAGTATTCCTTCACAGTCCCAAAAGATTGAGGCCATAATCTTCTTGGTCGATAGAGTGACCTTGGCCATTAGAGGCGGTGCTTCGCTAGGTTTACACCACTCAGCTGTATCTCTTTTGTACAAGGAATCATAGTAGAGCACCATAGTTTCATCTCCTGTAACAATGGTTTGACGAACTTCTCTCTCGTTACCTCGGCAGGGCTCCAAAAATGCCTGACAACAGATGACTCGTTGCTGTTTTTGGACTGAGAAAAGAAGTCTAGGCACCCACCTTGCACTAATCTCATCCATATTTTAAATTGTGTTTAATAATTCGGAGGACTGTTGTTTTAGAAAGGCCCAACTTTGAACCTCCGGTCTTACGTAATTTCTCCTCCCACAAGAGCGATGTTTTCAGCAGTGAGCATCTCCAAGGGCCAATATGCACGCTCTTCGTCTTCAATGCTTTCTCGACCCATTCGAAAAAGTTTGGTCCATTCTTTTACGTAGAATATGAGGGGGATGCTTCTCTTTTTACACCGTCCAATCGCTGTTTAATTTCATTTGGAGCAAGTCTTTATTTTGTGAAGAACTTAACAGCTCGATACTCCATTTTGAACATGTCATAATTTTCTACACATAACCTTCTTTATGAAATTATATTTGAACAACTGAACACACCGGAGCGGGAGTTAGAGCTGCAATTACTTACTTAACAGACAAGGCATGACATCAGATAAGGGTTTTGTGAAGGCGATAATCCTTATCGGCGAGGCCGGAAACTTACGAACCTACCCTCGTGAGAGCGTACTTTATCTTGTTGTGAGGTGATGGATCTTTATCGAACACATTTCTATAAACTTACTTCTTACATGTAGTATTTGTCTCCCCCCCCAAAAAAAACCACACCAACCTGCACTGGTAGAACCACTATATGGCTAAAAATCACAATAATGGATGGTGCTGACCTTGACAGTTTCTATATAACACAACTGGAGTAAAGGAGGGAGGAGTTAAAGCATCTATTAGGTGAGCATTTCTCAAACTATTTTCAAGTGGGGATCAACTTTATTAAAACAAAATAAAACTACACTGCCTTGTTCCAAAGCAATTACATCTTATGGTTTTTAATTTTTTATTTCCTAGGTATATACAAATGGAGGAAACCTAATATAATTCACACAATCCATTAACATCGCAATGATAATTTTCATGATACGACTAATATTTACTAAGCGCTTTTTTAGAAAATAAAATGAAAAAGTGTTACAGCAAAGGAAATTTACTCTCACAATTCAGAAGTTGTCATAGGAAGCCACAACGAGTCATTGTGTTCCAGACATGTTTTAAAAATTCAAGAAATTATATAAAATATTCTGTGCCGTGTTTGAGCGCATCCATTGCTCACGATCAATATTTCAAGATTCCTCAGTCTTTAATAGTCATAGCCTGATAGAGTGTTCGCCTATTGGCTGAAGAACGTTGCTTAATAACAGCATTAAGAGTGGAGGACTATGCTGCGGAGTTTGTTCCTCAGACACATCATCTGTTCCATTTAGAGCAGACAAGAAGCTGCTGGGCTGGGGATCTTTCGGCTCTTTTAATTAGAAATTTAAATCGAACTTCTTCACTGTGTCTATCCAGTGACGCAGGTATTTTTGGATGAAGAAAGGTTCTTTTAATCGCAAAGGCCATTCAAATGGCAAGGGTTGTAATAAATGACCAGGTTGTTTTAAGGATATTTTTAATGTATTGTCAAAGAATGTGCACTGTTTGGAAAATTAGAAGGTATTATTACTGACTAATTTTCAAAATGTTATTTCTTTTATAAGGAAAGGCTTTATTTATGTTTGGTGTCTGTCAGTCATTCGCTCAAGAGTTAAATGGGCCAACTCATATAAGTCTTTATTTTAAACATCAATGTTTTGAAAATATTAATCATATTTTATTGCTGCTGGAATTTTTTTAAGGTTTTATTCTCAATGGTTAATATGCTTCATTTTACATTTTGTTACGTTTACTATAAAACCATGTTGCACGTAGTATGCACATGGCATGATATTGTTCACCAAATTATATTTAAATAATGATTGCTGAATTTTGTGAGTTATCATTCTTCTCCTTATTGTCCAGTTGCATTTCCAGGGTTATATTTGGAAACTGTTTCTCTTACTCATTCCAAAAGAGAAAGCTTGAGACATAATCGGAAGTACGTGGTTCAAAATCAATTGATACACGGCAACTATTATTTTTTTTTTAAAAAAGTCAATTTCTTAATATTCTTAATATTTACTAAGCTAATGCTATTTTTTTGTGAAAATAAAATGCAATATACGATGCACGATTAATTATTCATAGTTTGTTTGTATTTTACAGGAAATATTTCATTGCTTTGCTACATTTAATTTTAAAATATCTGATTTAGATAACCATATCGATTACAAAACTAAATGTTTATTAAAATAAAGTTCTATACAAATATAAATAACAAGATGATTTTGTACTATATTTCTTACTTTAAATTGCACAAATATATACTTAAAATTATTTAAATCACAAATAAAAATTTACAGCAGAGGTCAGTAAGCTATACATGGCAACCAGGAAAACAAACCTATAATAATAATAATAATAATAATAATAATAATAATAATAACAACAACAACAACAACAATATCATTTTAATACAACGTACACATTGACTCAATTTACGGCATTATTTTTCTTTCTTTCTTTATAAACAACAAACATGTATTGGTCAACCCAAAAACATGATGTTTAATACAGAGTGAACGAACTTTCACGCAATCGATTTCGCGGCGTGCAACCGGCCGGCGACTGACTACTGTGTCGGCGGTGTTCTACTTGCGCGAAATTTTAACTCACACTGAAGCCTCGCGCAGCGGAGGGAAAATATACTCCCCACCTCCGCCGACATAGCGCTGCCGACCGATCCCGCGGTTGCATCAAGCATTGCTCACCTCAGTGAGCAATGGAATTGAGAAAATGCACTTTAGATCCTAAAAAATAAGAGTTCAGAGATAGGAACTTACGCAAAGAGTCTGTGGCGTTTTTTTATTTATTATTATTTTTTAATAATTAACACCCGTTTAAACTACTGAGATATCACATGTGGTGCACACTGGTGATACATGAAATGAAATGATAACTGGAAAAGGATTTTTTTTTAAAGGAAGGAAGAGTTCCAGGCCTAAGTTTAGGGTATCTCCCCCACATTTGCCATTTATGAGGACTGGGGAAATCTTGGAAAAAAACGCTGTCAGGGAGAACGGTCCTGGTGGGAATCGAATGTCAGAACTCCCTCTCACGACCGCGTCTTAACGACTTCGGCCAGCCTGGCGGTGTCTTTGGTGTGAAATTGCTTCTGTCCTCAAAGTTGAACAGCACAAGTAGCAGCAGATGCCCAGTTTCCTCCATGTTGAAACTGGCTTGCAATAATGTTCTATACAAATGTTCCAAATGTAAATACTCTTCGTTTGTTTTGTATGGAACAAATCTGTATGATGCGATTTGTCACATACAATTATAAAAAAGTTCCCCCTTTATGACTGCGCACAAACACGTTCCACAATTTTCACATTGGCACGCTTACCTTTGATCAAAAATGCATCTCTTCTCCACAAAATCTATGTGTCCTATGACATTCCAAAACAGTTCAACTACCTTCATATTGGGTCGACACTAACTCACCAAAAAGTCGCAGAACTGAATTGAAATGTAAACATTCACACAATTTGCTTCAATCAACAATACAACAAATGACAAGCGAAATAACAGCAACCAATATAAATAGTATTTTTTTCTCTTATGGTGTCATCTATTGTTACCATCGACAATTACACAAAATTCATAATATTCAAAACAAAAATTGTGAACCTTTCTTTCTTTTTCTTTCTTTCTTTCTTTCTTTCTTTTTTCTTTCGTTCGTTCTTTCTTTCTTTCTTTTCTTCTCTTCTTCTTCCATAAGGTATAAGCCTGTCGTTCGGTCCTCAATTAAACACACCACCCGATCTTGATCTTGGTCTTGGTCTCCCTATTTGGCAATATCCTCTAGGTTTATAATTTAGTACATTTTTTGATATCTGTACCTCTTTAATTTTAATATATGCTGACACCAATAATTGTTATTTATTTTTTTCATATAAATTACATATATTTAACTGTTCTAGAGTGTTCATTTCTTTGTTTGTCTAGCTATTGCCCTTAAAAATCTCATCTTTGCAGTTTCTATTCTTTTCCTGATTGTCCTATTCATAATTCAATTTTCACTTCCATATGTTGCCATTGGCACTGTCATTACTTTATAGGATTTTAATTTGTGTTGCTTTTGACGTCTTGGTTTTTAATATTCATTTGTCTTAATTTATTTAGTTTTATGTTCAGATCTTCATTTTTACTGTATGATACATTAAATCCTAGATAATTAAAACTAAAGACTTGTTCTATTATTTCTTCATTAATAACTATCTTAAACTTACACGATTGTTCCTTTTAATAGCTATTGATTTTGTCTTGGTTGCTAAAACTATAAATTATATGTTTCTATGATACCTTTAAGGTTATTAAAACTTCTCTATAAACCATCTTTCGTTTCCTCAAAAATAACCTGATCGTCAGCAAATAAACTTGTTTTCAACTTATATCTATAAATTTGAATAACTCCAGTAAATAGTTTTCGAGTGCTTCGTTTATATGTATATATGATATATTTAATGTATACATTAAACACCGCCACGGGTGGCCTAGGTCGTTAAGGCGCGGACTCATGAGCGGGAGCTCTGGGGTTTGAATCTCGCCAGGATCGTCCTCTCTGACTGAGGTTTTTTTCAGGTTTTCCTGAGTCCTCATAAATGGCAAATGCCGGGTAGGTACCTTAAACTTAAGCCTGGAACATTTCCTTCCTTAAAAAATCCTTTCCTAATATATTATTTCATCTCATGTATCATCAGTGTCCATCGTCTTGGGTCGGTCCTGGTGGTGTAGTGGTTACACCCAAGTACGCGGGTTCGAACCCGGCCAGGACCGATGGATTTTTTCGGGCGTAAAAATCTTAAGTATGGCTTTCTTCGGAAGGGAAGTAAAGCTGTGGGTCCAGTGTCGTACATTTACGGCACGAAAACAAAAAGAACCTCAAGCCTGAAAGAGAGGCCTCTGAGCAAAATTTGTCTGCCGTTTCACGCCCTGAGTTGAATGGGACGCTGATGACCTGAGATGTTAAAGAGCGTCCATAAATCAATCAATCAAAAACAAACCATCGTCTTGGTGCCTCTGTAGCAAAAACGGGCGTTAAACACCATTCAATGTATATTAAATAATGCTGCTGATAAACCGCATGCCTGTTTGACACCTTGTTTATGTTTTATTTAGTTTCCAATTCTAACGTCATTGTCAATCTTAATTCTTATACTTTTATGTAGACTCTGAATCACCTTGACAGATGATTCGGATATCCTTTCTCTAGCAGTACAGTCCATAGTTTGTTTCGGAGAACCCTATTGGAGATAATAAAACAGAGATTGGATAATAGAACAGGTGTCTAATATCTATGAAAATGCCATTGTTAAACCTTTTTTGGGGGGGGTACTTAAAATATTTTATTTGTGCATAAAAGTGTTAAAACTGATAGGTTCCTTACATTAGATCTTCATATCGCATCACAATTGAATAAATAGCTGGACTAAAACATTACTATGAATTTAAAAGGCAAATTAAACAATTCACCAGCATTCCCCTTTGTTTCTTCAGTTACGAACCTGCTGAAGCTTTCTCTTCTGCGTTGCAAGCTCCTACAACATGATAGTTTAGCAAATTAGCGGTCTCTACGAAACACAAGATTACCAGTGGGTTTCCCTTCTTGTGGGAATGCCGGAAGACTCCAAGGCAGCAACAACACCAGATAACCTTGGGTTCCGATAATACAGTAAGCAAATCAATCACCATGGACAAGGGGATTTCTTGGGCCGGCTGGACTGGACCGGACCGGCGGTCGGGCTGGCAGTACTCTTCTCCAGATTCCCACGGGCTCATTGCGTATTCTGTGCACAACGACCCGCCTGCCTGCACTTGCTGCTGCTTCTTCTGCTGGCTGGTGTGTTTTATTGTTGGAGGCAAGGTGGCTGCTGAGGCTTCTGACTTTCACACTAACCCGCCAAGTGGGAACAACGCCATGTCCGCTCGGAGACATGTTTGCAATTCTGAATGTACCTCTCTTGTTACTGGCCACATATGAATCAGTTTTTGTGGTCAATAATCTTTGTCATTTCATTCCTCCACACTTACACCTATACTAAATTTGCTCTTTAATTCTCGTACCTTATCAGACGTATAAAATAGTAAAATATTGCATTTTATACTTAAAATTGCAAATTATAAATAATTTGATTTACGATTTATTATTACATACAGTTATCTGAAACCTTTAAGTATTGCTCTTAGAGCTGTAAGGCCTTCCTTACTACATTTACAATTCAAACTTTGAAAAACAAAGACATTTGATTATCATTTGTTGTTTAGAGCCACTGGATAAAGTGTTTAATTTGTATTAAAATAAAAAAGTTGAAAGTTTTGAGATTTTTAGAAATAATAGCGTTTGTTAGAAAATAACATTTTCATAAAAAGAAGAATAATGTAATAATGATGTAAGCGAATGAACGTATTGCCATACGTTGAAGCTGAAGTTGAAAAATAGCTCATGTTTCAATCATCTAACAACAAAGAATGTTAAACTTGTACAATTAATGCACCTTTGAACTTCCTGTCAAACTACTACAGTGTTCCATTGAGGTATAAACAGAAAACAGACATCTTAAACTCATTCTAGCTGCAATATTCGGTGATTTGCACAGGGGTGATTTGTTTTCTAAAAGAAAACACCTAATCAGTTCTTTTCCGTGTTTGTACATGATAGGAAGTCCACATGAGACTGCAGTTGTACAGTACAGTCTTCATAGTTTGATTTTTGCAATATTAGCAATTCTTATAATGACCTAACTTCAGTGTATGCTAATAATTAACAGCGTAAACGATGAAGACAGCGGAAACGGTCATTACTATTGTAAAATTTGCAGTGGCACTGACTACGTGACAGAAGCAGGAATATTCCATTGTTTAAATTCATTTTGAAATGTTTAACATCAAAATAAATTCTTACTGCAATAATTACTAATTTAATTTGATAGAATGAGATTAAATGAAAAGTGGTGGAGTGCTTGAAAAGACACTGTATGTCTTTTATTGAATGTAACTCTATTTTGGGTTTTTAAAGAGACTTATAAATGTACATTTTTATAAAAATCAGTGTGTTATTTATGCCAAAATTTTTCATACACTTAAAAAGGATGACTTTCAGTGAGAGAAACTTGAATTCTGTTATTAAATTAACTATCTGGTACAAGTATTTAATATCACACATATTAGTCATTCACATGTTCAATGTATAATTTTTTGATAAATTTTCTACTTAAATTCAAAAATAAATAAATTTTGCAACCCTGAATAAAAGTAATCATATTTTCTGAGATTGATCTTTTTATTCTTGTAATATCTAACGAGAAAGAGTATTTTTCACATTTCTTCTTCAATCTTCTTCGTCATTAAGTATTAATTTTATCAAATGTTGTGTCATTATAAACTGACATACCGCCTATTAGTTTTTAGCCATATCGTTCTTGTTTATATATGTCCCATCCTCTAATTCCAAATCATAATACTAAATGCTCTAGCCTATAAGAATATTTAGAAAAATAATTTTTATATCCCTATGAAAATAATTTTGAGAACACTTTCTTTGTACTTTCGCTGGAGTCCTGTAAACTAAAATGGCTGAACATACTAACACTTATGTTGCTAAATTATTTTCGATTCCAAGGGTCGCAGAAATACGAAGTATGTTAACATATACGTTATAGTCTTATATGTTTTACATCTAAGCATTTCAGCCTAGCGTTTGAGAGTGCTATTTAAAGTACAAGTATTATTTTGGTACATTTTATATCGTCCGAACTGAAAGATTATTACATTATTTGTAATAACAATAAGATTATTAAGTAATTACTTTTTAAACACTAAAGTAAAGAAGGCTAATGTGGACAACTTTCTTTATAGATAATTTCAGTCAATATTTAAGTCCTAAATATTTTACTGAATGCATGACGTATCTTTAGAAAAGTTAATATAGCAGAAATAAAAGAAAACATAAAAGTATCTCATTTACTTTTCTCTAACTACATATCAGTATGTTTAGCCATTGTTTTTGGCATCGTCGTTTACTTAAAATGATCTATTTATATTTTTATCTTGTAATATTTTCCCTAAATATCTTTGTGACTATTCATGGAGACTTTTTATATTTCTGTTAAACATAGAAATCGTCGTCTATAGTTTTTTGTTATTCTTGAGTAGCATTTTTGTACGCCCTGTATAAATATATGGCGGTTATTTAGAAGTAATGGTATGAGAAGAGTTTTTAAACTGAAATACACTAGGGTGTTGAATTTTTACCATTAAGCAGTCACGCACGATGACATGGAGCTTGGAGGAGTAGAGCGAAATTCGTCCGAGAGCTGCCGTGGGATTCCTCGGGTCGGGAAACAAAAACGAGCAAAGCGAGTGAGGAAGGTGCTCGTTGCTAAGCTCTCGCCACTTTGTGCTCTTTCCCACGCTACATGGCGGCCGATGCCTCTCTCGCACTCTCTCACACGCACCCCACGGTGATTTATCGCACTTCTAATAACGTCTTACCCGCTTCATTAACTTTACAATAAAGAAGAACTAATTACTGCAAACCTGCCAAAAATTCCTTGAATTCGAAGCATTCCCCATAATGGCTAAACGCCACTATTTTCATCTCCAGCATGCTCGCGTTTGCTACAGGTGATTAACCTCTGCGTTGCGTTCATCCTTTACTGGTATTGCGTATCGTTCAGTGAGAGCGAACGGCACTTGTTCGATTTCGGCTTTAAAGAGCAACTTTCCTGCATTGGTTTGCATTCGAATCAAACGAGTACCCAGGTATCATGTTTCCTTAGCAGCTTGTTCTGAGACCATCGGACAATTTTGTGACTCAAAAGCAATAAAATAGTTTTATAAACCAGAATCAAGTGTCAAAGAGTTGGAGAAAGCTTTTTTTTTTATAAAAGAAAAGTATGAAATGAAAAGGAAAATAAATTGTAACATTTGTAATACAGGATAGATGAAATTCTAATATTTTAAAAGCATTTCTTCAAATTTATTAAATTTCTACATATTCAACGATTTTTTTTTTTTTTTTTTTTTTTTTTCCAGAATTAAAAATACATTTGCAGTTTGAAATTTAGCACGCGAAAAACAATTCATGAATACAATTTATATACTTTTCTTTCTGCTCATTTAAATAATTAGACTTGGGTATATACATAGAATTTTATTATAAAGTTACATTAATACTTATGCTATCTCTCAAATAGTTCTTATGAACTATTTACTGTTAGCCATAATATAAAGTTAATTTAGTCTTTAAAGTAAAGACCATTGAATTGCATGGTCATGCTCTGGATTTCAATCAATGTTTATTATTCCATTGCGGTGCCAGTTTTTAGTTTTGTTACAATAAATTGGCGGACAACACTTTCTAGTCTGCAAGTTGATTAACTGAATTAAGTAAGCCATGAACAGGCACAGAGGATAATCCGAAAACACAAGGTCAGGGCCATGATCTGATGTAGCAGAAATTTGATTGCATCCAGTTTCTGATTTTGTAATTGTTTGAGCGGTATGAGGTTACGCATTGTCATATTGTAACAGAAGCTATTTCTGTTTATCATTGCTGAATAAATTTGAGTTAAATTAGATCAACACTTTGAAATTGTCTAGGGGAAAGCTAAGCATTAATATCAGGACTATTTGTAATAAGCTAAAAGTACAGTTGACCTTCATAATTCCACCAAACGACATTACTTTTCTCTCGAAACAGCTTCTTTTAACAACAATGTTAACTGGTTAACCATAGTTTAGCCATTGTTTTTGGGTGTTAGGATTGCATTAATGAGTCCATTTCTCGCTGCAGGATACTGTTCTCTTAAAAATAGTTCATACTTGGGATCAGTGATAAGTTGACAGGGCATATCCGTTTGGCATTGAGTTTGTTATGGCGTTAGTTCGTAATACTTCATTGCCATGTCTTTGCACCAAGTTCTCTGACAGTTTACGAGTATGTATACTTATAGATGAATTTTCTTGCAAGGCTCTACACGTATTAACAATATTCCATGCCCGAAACGTTTCACATCTCCACTAAAATCATTTCTGAGCAACAGACTCTTTGACAATCCCTCTCGAGCTGCATCAGCTGCTTTCAGTACTATCAGAACAGAACGTGATAATTGCAGTTTGTTGTTGCCAGTTATTCTCTTAAAGCTATCGTTTATAAAATACTTGTTCCTCTAGCAGCTATAATTTAATTCCTGCTATCTATGATAGTCTTTGATGGCCACGTTTTCTTCTTCTTGACGGTGACCACTCCAAAAGAATTCTGGGCCATCGTTCATCCTCCATTCTCCTAACGTGAGCATATCATTGCAGAACCCACTTTTGGGTTCTTTCTACAACTGGTTCCCCAATATCCATAACCTATCTAACCTCATTTCCTTTTCTTTCCAATCTGGACACCCTGGCTCCTCTTCGTATGCCATCCACCTCCACTGCCTGAAGTTTACCTTTTTGGTGTTCAGTCAAAGTTAAACCTCCTGCCCCGTAATGTATTAAGGATTCTTTTCTTTGTTTCTTTGGCTATAACTCTGCTCCAAAGAACAGCATTTAACATCTTAATCGCCCTTCTAGCATGTAAGGTTCTGTAGTCCACACCAGCTTCACAATAATGGCTCCCAAGTACTTAAATTATTTCACTACTCTTGGTTTCCTATGGTAGACATATCTTTTCCACCTCCTCCTACTGCCAGTCGGTCCTGGTGGTGTAGTGGTTACCATACTTGCCTCCTAAACCCAAAACGTGGGTTCGAACCTGGCCAGGACCGATGGATTTTTTCGGGCGTAAAAATCCTAAGTATGGCTTCCTTCGGAAGGGAAGTAAAGCCGTGGGTCCCGTGTCGTACATTTACGGGACGAAAAAGAACCTCAAGCCTGAAAGAGAGGCCTCTGAGCAAAATTTGTCGGCCGTTTCACGCCCTGAGTTGAATGGGACGCTGATGACCTGAGATGTTAAAGAGCGTCCATAAATAAATCAATCAAAAAAAAAAAAAAACAAAAAAAAAAAAAAAAAAAAAAAAAAAAACAAAAAACAAAAAAAATCAATCCTACTGCTAGGTATTCAGTTTTCTTCATATTTGTTTAAAGACCTGCAGCTTCAAATGCTACAATCAACTTTCTTATCAAAAACTTTGCATCCTCTCGACTTTTGAGCAATCAACATCTGGTCATCCGCATGTAAAAAGGAGTGTACATTTCTATGCCCAAAGGTAACCTTCATACCTGCACCTCTCCCTTGTATGTTGAATATATATTTTAAAAAGGGTTGAAGTTATGCCTTTAGTGATTTAAATACAGTTGATAATTTATTTCCTATCTTCACTGCAGTTTGACATTGTTGGTATAATCGTCTAGTCAGTAAAGTTAAAGGGGGTTCAATACAAATGTTTTCCATTGCTCCCCAAAGTTGATGGGTAGGCACGGAATCATATGCCTACTCTAAATCTACAAATATTAAATGGATCTCCTGGCCTTTAGAATACAACCTTTCACTAATTTGTCTAAGGCTGAATATACACACGAGTGTCCGGCAGTAAAGCCGGCCTGATCTTCTGTTATTTTTCCTCCAATTGCATTCTCCAGCCTACACTTAAGAATTCTACCGAATCTACGACTCTTTGAGGCTATAAATCTAATTCCTCTATGGGTGTTAGGATCCTTCTTATTTACTTTTTATATATAGCGGAGATATATGACCTCGAGCAGCTAATACTGTGGTTAAAGATACATAGTCTATAATTTTATTACACGTTAGAATGCCTTAATGACATCAAATACACCTTTATGAGACATCCTGAATTATAATTAGAACATTTTTAAACTATAAAAAATTTTGTAGCTGTAGAAATTAAGTTAATACTCTAACAATAATATGCTAAGAATAGTTCTCAATGAATTTAGGAATAATATTTTATGACACGTCTAAATAAAGTTACAGAAAGAGAATACCAAATCATGCAGACATATTTTCAAAACTACTTCAAATGTTGTCTATGACCTGCCAATACTGTGCGTTTTTGTTTTGTTATGTGCCAAATCTCTGCTGTCCATCTCCTAGTACCCTTACTCCCGAATGTTAGAGACCAATAATTTACCTTCTAATATTGGTGACGTCCTAGCCTTACTTTGGGCTTACTCCGATCTTGCCTCGGGCTTCAGAGAGCGACATCTTACCGTAAAGACATATTTCGTTTCACCTGCTATTCGAAATTTGTAGGTTTTTTACTCCTTACCCACGCTTCGTCCATGACCAAGGCATTGTGTAGGTTATGTTTTACTTAATTATAGTTGTCTTTAATTTTGAGGGCGTTCTTTCATATATTCCATAGGATTTTCAGCTTTTAATAAGTGCAAAATGAAGGCAAGCATGAGTTAATATTGTTTTACATTACTTAAATTATTGTGCTTTGTCATTAAATTTCTGTAACTTGTAAAATGAAGCCAAGTACATCGTAACATTAATGTTTTATCGCTTTGCTTATTGTGCTTAGTCATTAAATTTCTTTAGTGTGTAAACAGAAAGTAAGTACTTGCAATTGCAAGTACTGCAATTATGTATTACAAGGTCAAAGCAATGTTGTTGTGATTGTTTCTTTTTCCTGTTTCCTTTGATCAAAATCCTATTGGTCAACTTAACCCGTGCGAGTGCATACCACCTTATAAAGCAGACTCTTTCTTTAGGATATAAAAATCCGACGTTTAATGTATTATATATTATAAATTGGTAAATGAGCTAGTTTGTGCTCGTAAAGCTCAACAAGGTAGGAACAACATCAAAGGAGGAAGTGTCAGTTACTCCTTGCAGCTATGCAACCGGTGAACAGGATGAACTGCTTGGAACTGAAAGAACTATACATTTAGGTTTTCACAAATAGGCATTACTGCATTAAACGAAGAATGTAAAATAAAGGCTTGAAAAACGCTTCACACTTAAAATGAGTGTTAAAAATTAACATATATTTAAAAATTCACCATATATTTAACACTTGTTCAAATTAAGACCTTTTTTTACGAAATATTATTAAATATGAAAAACTAAATTACGCTTATTAGATTCTACATGTACTAAAACATCCAAAATATGAAATTGAATATTTGTCGACAATTGTGACAAAATGAAATTTCTACTTGGATTTTGAATCAAATTGGAAATAATTGCAATTTACTCATTTGAAAAAAAAATACTTCTAATTTTCATGTAGCAATAAACAAGAATATTAATAAAAATTAACTGAAATTTTGTGTATTTTAATGGTAGGATAAAAAAATGAATGAATGGTGTTTAACGCCCATTTTACCTGAAGCGCTACAGGCTGTGAACACATGAACTTAAATGATATATTGGGAAAGTTTTTTTTTTTTTTTTTTTTTTTTTGGAAGGGAACGTTCCAGACTCAAGTTTAGGGTATCTCCCCGGCATTTGCCATTTATGAGGACTTAGGAAAACCTGGAAAAAACCTCAGTCAGGGATGACGGTGCTGGCAGCAATCGAATCCCAGACCTCCCGCTTACGAGTCGGTGCCTTAACGACCTCGGCCACCCGTGGCAGTTTGGTGGTAAGATAAAGAATATATATAGCTTCTTGCCATTGAAGAACTCGCAGTAGTTCGAAATATAGCAATTTCAAGTGTGGCTCTTTCTCTGTGTTTTATCTTTATCTACTTTTATTATTAGTGTTATTTTGTTACATTGTTAATAGTGTTTCTTTATTTTATTTTTCATTAATATTATTTGCACCTCTGGTGCTGCTTTTAACTTTGCTTATTAAGCTTTATTTGCTTTTGTGAGTTTTGCTTTTGACTTCTTTACTATTTATCTATTATTCTTTTAATTTTATTTCTGTATTTTCTAAAATACTTTATTATTTATTACATCTCATAAGGTCTAGCTTCTTACCATTGAAGAACTCGCAGTAGTTCGAAATATAGCAATTTCAAGTGTGACTCTTTCTCTGTGTTTTATCTTTATCTACTTTTATTATTAGTGTATATATATATATTCTTAGAGATAAGATAAAGAATAAAGAATAAGATAAGATAAAGAAAATATATATGTATATATATATATATATATATATATATATAAAAGGTAAGCAACCATTATCACGTCTTAACGCAAAACCTCAAAAATTGAATAAAACTTTAGGAATTTGCGGTAATTCTCTCCGATGTGCAAACTGGTGAATATTTGCTAACATGCCTATGGTGAAACGATCCGTAACTTCTATTTAGCGATCAAAAGTAAAAACGGACTAATTTTCCAGTAACTTACGAGTTCATTGTACCCGCAATTGCACGGAACAAGTCTCTGAATGCCGAAAAAAGTAAAGGGGGGGGGGGGGGAGGGCGAGGAAACCATTCGATTATCAAACCGCTGTGAACAGTAGTGTGAATACTCTCCGAGCTAAAACGGCAGACTTTCTAACCGGAGCAGAGAGTGTTCGGTTTTCAATTGTTTTCAATTGGGTCGTTAATGGCAAGCATCTCAAGAATACGAGGTCTATTAGATCTGATGAAACTAATCATAAATTATTAAAATATGGATCAATAGCTTTCTAGTATCGATTTCATTACATATGTTGGATATATGTTCATTTTCATGATGAATGGGAGATAATGCATATAAAAAATATAGTAATTTTACAGGGCTTCATTTCAAAATTGTCAGTGTAAATAATTGTCTGTTTAACATAATTTTAATTTAAAAAACTGGCAATTTAGATATAGAGGAGATAGTTTAAAATCATTGTTGAATACATTTTAAATTTCACCCACAAACTTAAGCCATCACCACTATAGCATTTCACTATCACCTCCTCACCTCCACCTTATGATATTAACATTTGTTGACCCTAGTGGTCTTGTGATAAGGGCGTAAAAATCCTAAGTATGACTTCCTTCGAAAAGAAAGTAAAGCAATTAGTTCTACCGCCCTGGTTTGTCTGGAACGCTAATTACCAACGACGTTAAGGAGCGTTCTTAAATAATAATACTTAAAATTTAAAGATGATTCCTGTTTTGTTACCTGACGGTTTATATTGTTGTTATTGCTGTTTGAATTTGGAACAAACCATCTTGAGCATTTAGTGTAATAATTGCTTCACCAGGCCGAACTTAATATGGAGTGGTGGAAGAAGGACATTAGAAAGAGAAACCAATGGTTCATACTTCATGTTTTTTTCTCCTGGAACTGAATTGATCCTTTGTGGCTGTTTTTTCTGCTCCATTGCTTTTATTTAGCCAATCGTTTCATTCACAAGGTGAACCATTTATTATCGTGTTTAAATTTATCAGAATATTTATTTTATGTATCTGCTGAATGAACAAATATTAAAATTGTTATTTTCTATAATGCCGATTTGTGAGAAACTGTAGCTCAATGAAACAAAACTAAGGTTGGTTTGAGAGATTCCATGTGGTAAGGAATCAGAAAGTATAAACAGTTTTCATTCAGCAAAAACTGTGTAGACCAGTGACATTTTATTGAAATACGTCTCTGGCAAGATATCCCGAGCATCTGAAGGCACGTGGACATTCTAATGTCATTTAACTCGCGGTCCTTTGAGATTTCGTAGCTTTCATTGTGGTTCCCATGGATTCCTTCTCGTTCCAAATGCTGTGATGTCATCTGTCGGCAGCGTTTGATGTCAAAAACAGGTGCGAGGTGACTCTGCATTTCGGTTGTTGCGTGTGTAGCCCACCCTCGTACAGCATCTACGCAGCATTTGCTTCGTAATCCTGTGATATTCTGACAGAAATAATTACTATTACTGCTGCAGTGAACAAGGATTTCAGGTAAAATGTGATAAAGCCATGTCGAGGAATGTTAACATATCAAGTATATATCCAAAAGAGCGAGTATTTTTTTTTGTAAATTGTTAATATTAAACTTTATGGGAATGTGATAATATTACATGTAATTATGCCATGCTTTTTAAAATACATATGTGTGTTAATTTCGTCTTACAAATCGAGTAAAGTACCCAAGTTTGATGTTTGATTTTTGGAATATTGTGAGTAAACAGAATGGTGTTTATGTCTGTCAGAAATACTTGGTTGTAGTACAGAATATAAACAGAATTTTGTGAAATTTTAAGTTTAAAGAAGAAATATAAGATCTATGGGTTAGAATTAAAAGTCTTTCGGAAGAAAACTCTTGTAATAACATTCCAAATAAGGTCCATGGTCTACTATCCACATTTGAAGACATTCTCATCTCGTCATTGTCATCAAATACTTCTTGAATTAAGTGGACCAAACGTCCTTTCAATCTCCTGAGAAGCTGTATCTGTTTTCTCAACTATTTTTGGTTAGTTTCATACTTAAACCAATGCTTTTGTAATATAATAAATTTGAAGGTATTCAATTAGATTCCAGTTTTAAAAGCTGGTCATATAAATGTTGTCTGTGAGTCAACAGTCAAGTTTATGAATCAAATATATCCAATAAACTTTCAGCATAACTTAATATTCTGGCCTGTCCAAGAAATCACAACATTTAAGAGAATTTTTTTTTTATTTTTCAATATATTCGACTTGTAAATAAACATATTTCGTCTAAAGACTGTCCAACTTTTTAATACCCTCTGTAAAATAGATTTCTCTAACACTTAAAAGTAGCATCTGTCTTCAACCTCATCATTTGATGTGAATCTTCGTCCAGCCAGCCATTTCTTCAGGTTTGGGAGCAAAAGTAATCGCTAGGAGTCAATTCCAGCGAAGACCAAGCAGTTTTGAAGCAACAATCCCACACGTGTGTGAAGTCACATTATCGTGATGAAAGAGAACTTTCTTAATTCGCAAAGCGTGGGCGTTTAGCCTGAATAGCATCCTTCAGTTAGTCCAATAGTGAGGCGCAATACTCCTAGGTGATGGTTCTGCCCTTCAGGAGATAATCTACGAGCACCACACCATGAGAATCCCAGAAAACCGTAGCCACAACTTTACCTGCAGATAGAATCGTTTTTGCTTTCTACCAACTGTTTGGACTGCTCCTTCGTCTCAGGCGTGTAGTGATGAATCCATGTTTCATCTACTGTTATGAAACGTGGGAGAAACTTGCTGCAATTGTGATTCAACCATTCTTAAACACTCTTGCGAGATATCCATTCTAATGCATGTTTAGTCAAATGTTAAAAAAACGAGACACCAATAGAGCGGAAAGCTTTCTCCAAAACTTCGTGCAAAATGTAGTGGACATGTCTTTGCAATGTCAGTCAACTCGGGTAATTTCAGTTTTGTCACAATTTCATTATCGTATAATTTTGGGACGCCCTGAGCGTCCTGGATGTATGACCACACCTAAATTCAGCAGTCCACTTTTTAATCGTCGAAAACATTTTTAATGTGGAATCTACCTTCTTTTGTATTTGTGTTGGGATTAAACCCTTCAAAATGAAGTACTTGATTACAGCTCGTATTTCGATTTTATCCATTTTGTAGAATATGTTAACACTAGTTTGTTTACACGATCGACACAAGCAAGTGACCACACTTTAGCATCTGAAACACTTGAGTGCGCTTTTTAAAGGACTTAATAACTATCATAGTAATTTGGCCATCTTCACGATCCCTCTGAGACAGACCGAGTACTTTTAGAACTCCCCTAATATCCTTTATACTTTATGGTCCTTTAAACCATATTCTTGTCAATCTCATCTCATCTTCTCTTCACTTTTTGTTAACGTTTTTATGTTTGTCTAGTGGGACTAGGGGTGGCATGCTCTTCTCTGGACCTAAGATTCGCGGGTTCAGACCCTGGCAAAGTTAAAGAACTTCATATCTGATAAAAGAGGTCTCTAGACGTAATTTTCGGTTATCCCACATGAAAACAATACCTAAATTTTCTACTAGAACGAGCAGGGTGACTCAAGTGGTAACGTTTGGGACTCGAATTCGGAAGATCCCGGGTTCAAATCCCTTAGGGCCGGCCATTCTGACTTTTTGAAATTTTTCGTAGTTTCCTGGTCCCTTGAGCGAATGCTAAAGTGTCTGGGCGCGGTGGGCTGGTGCTACGGGCCAGTGGCTTCCATTTTCGAAAGGTTTCTACCCCGGTGTCTGGTAAGGGAGCGAACCTGAGGAGGTCATACACCATGGGGGGAAGGCTTCACGAGCGTTGGGATGTACTATTAGGAACCCGACTATGTTCGCGCTATTTCCGCCCGTGTATGCTGGCATCCCGGTGTCTCTCGTATCTTCCCTTCTTCCCAAAGGTGTCCCCTTGATTCACAGGCACAAGAGCAAGGCTGAGGTGCCGAAGTATGCTCCATTACGGCCATTCCATTCCACATGACGAAGTAAGCGAATGTCTGATCACCTATCACCCTGTCCTCTGTGTGAAAATAAAAAGCATAACCAAATGCTAAATGATAAAGTCGTATAGCAATTTAACTTAGAGAGATTAGGTTCGAAATGGGCATGGGCTATGAATTATTTAAAAGTTTAAGTATATGCAATGAAACATTTTGTTGTGATTTTAAGCATAGCCGTTTGTTACGTGTGGAGTAGATTGTATACCCAGAAGCATTCTTTTGAGAAAACCAATTTATACTGCACTTTACAATTTTACTTTTTAAAATGGTTACTTTCAAAGTTCATTAGAAACCGATTATATATATAAAAAGGGGGAGGGGATAATTTGGAAAACGTACCCAGCAAAGACGGTTGTTAATTCATTAATTTTTATTGCTAGTCCATAAAAGCAATCATACATACATAAAAGCTTAATTTAAGCGTGTATATTAAAGTGTAGCAATTATTCTGCATATATTAATAAAATAATAGATTTATAATGCAGTCACGAAAATATAAAACGTATGTACAAAGTAAAGTATTTATTCTTTGTAATGATCTGATATATGCTAAACATTTAGGCATGTGTAACAATGCAAATGCGCACGTTTAGTGACATTTATACAAGATAATATCCTTAAAATAAGAAAATAAATAATTGAAATACGACCAGTTGTCATATTTCTCCATAGTGAAGGAGAAATTTCCATCATAATCTAAGCATACAGGACAAAAAAACTAGGGAATGTGGGAAAAAAAAAAAAGGGACCCCCCACACACAGATATATATATATATATATATATATATATATATATATATATATACTTAAATATTTTAAAATGGATTAAGTGAAAGAATACTAGGAAATAAACAACTAATAAAAATATTTTTCCAAAAAATATACATATTTTTTCAAAAACTTTAAAATAATATTCCAAAAATTAGAAAAAATTTGAATTTCACGCATTCCTCCCTTATTATGACTAAAAATGGATTTAAACATATCTTTCGTTCTGTCAACAAAACAGAGAATTGCAAATTTTTAGATCGGACATAATTCAATTTACAGTCTCTACACCATTAAAAATGACCAATATTTATTAGGAATATTCAGGGCTGATGAGAATGAGCCGTATTATTTGAATCACATGATTGAATTTCGCGAGGCAAGAAGTCGTTCTTCAGCTGTTGAGCTCTCGGGCTCGATACAGAAGAGTTGCAGTGCAAGCCCCTGTCACTGTAAGCGTTGTGATAGCAGCCTGCATGTGCTGCCACCTTTTGAAGTACCACTGGGTTAAATTTGTAAACGAGTTTGCGCGGGAGATTACTGTTTACCCGCGGCACTGGTTGAAGAACTTTGGTTCTGTAGTATGTTCTGGAAACAAGAAAAACATTGTTTTAAGATACTTTTGAAAATGGTATATGAATTTTCTTTTTGTTAAGATATTCAAAGAAAGAAACTAATAAAATACTTTCAAAAACAGCCAATTTACTTAAACTTTTCCTTTTAAAACACAAGTGTTTAAATATTACATTTTGTATTATAAGTGAGGAATAGTTTTATTTATTGTGTCAGAAATATTTTTTTAATATTTTTTGTCTTATTAGTTTCGGATTGTCTTGTCAGAGGTGGTTGAGTTTTTAATTTTATTTTTCTTTTAACGTTTTATTCTTGCTTATTATTTATTTGTTTTAAGTTTAGTCTGTATGTACATTTTTAGAACGTGTGCTAAATGAGACTGAAGGAGCAAATTTAAGAATAAATATAACAGTTTTAAATACCTATATCAAATACTATTTTTAGACACATCTATATAATTATGGTTTAAATTTATTTCAAAGTTTTCCTATTTAAAAGAAATAGTTGGCGTATTTCTTACAAGGAGGAGCGTAAAGAAAATTGAAATGTTACTTTTTTTCTTCCAACTTGACGTGGTTCTAAGGCTTACAGTATACATGTTAGTATAAATTTTAGAAATAAATTTATGTAATATCAACATAAAAGTAATATGTTTTGAAATGTGTTAAATTTATGCAGTGAAATATGCAGATACTTCTTCTTCTTCTTCTTCTTCTTCTTCTTCTTCTTTCAAGGATTAGATGATTTCACCTGTTTCGGTCTCTATCGTCATCTTTTACGGGGTCTATGGAAATCTCTCTTCCCAATTGGTTGATAATTCACTACCTTCTTTGGTAATCTATTCTCTGTTATCTTATCAATATGATATTTCTATTTGATTTAAACGGAATTGATTTTAAATTTCCATTTAAACGGACAATGTTTATAAATAGTCTGGGTATTTGTTCAAGTGGTAATATTTAAATATATGTTTTTTTTTTCTTTTGCTGGTATGTACTGCGTCTTGGTATTGCAACTATACTAATGTAAGTGTAATTTTATAATTTAAGAACACTATTTTTTTTTCTTGTGTCTAAAATAATAGTATAGAGGAAACACACGTTAGATAAGATAAGAACCTGAAAATTGTCTTTAATTTTAATCAAATGTGTTAGAGTGAAACCAAGCATTCTAATTTGTTTTTTTATGCCATTAATTGTGAATAAATCTATCAAAACGCTTTTAAAGTAGAATCAGATATAAGAAAGTTAAAAAACATTACCAGAAACTCAACCACGATCTACTCTTCCAGTTTGTTCAATATTTGTAGGGTTACCAAGCATTTTATAATTTTACTACATACAGTTTGGTGAACGAACATGGAATTGTGAGAATAGGTGCGTAAAAGTAGAGTTTTGTCTTCTAATACCACTTGTTAACTTAAACCTGGGCGATCAGAATCTGAAAATGTAACTCTTATGCTAGGCTTAAGGGTTAAATTTCACGGGGATCCTTATAAAGTTGTGTTCACATTGGGAACTTTTGTATAGAGCTGTATGTGACATTTTGTGTTATGCAGCTTTGTTCCGTACAAAACGAATGAAGAGTGTTTATACTTGGAACATTTGCATAGGACATTATTACAAGGCAGTTTCAACAGGGAGGAAACGTTTTTGCTTGTGCCGTTATTGCAGAAGAAAATGAGGGGAAAAAAAACTTTTTTTTTTTTTGAAAAGGAATTCACAAAGTCTCGTTCCTACCTTATGAAGTTAACTTATTTATTTTTACCAATTCCCTGTTGTACTGGGATTTTAAGTTACGTATCATCATCATCATCATCATCATCTTCTTCTTCTTCTTCTTCTTCTTCTTCTTCTCCTTCTCCTTTTCCACTTCTCCAACCTCAATTTTAAGGACACAAGCAATTTCACGCAAAGAATGTTTGCGTGGTTCCTCTCTCCGAAATTCTTATTTTTTAGAATCTCAAATACATTGTCTCACTTCCATTCTTCCATTAAACATAATGTTTTTATAATTTACTATTTCGTTTTTGTTGTTTGTGAAAAATAAAGGAAGGAAAAGAATGCCGTTATTTGAGTCAATGTGCGCATGATTAGATTGCAGAACAAGAATTATTTTTGCTCTTCTAGCGATACACGAAAGTTTGTCCTATACATGTATAGAACCCATTCATTTGTATGAAACATCAAGGAACTTGTTCATACCATCATGTTCAGAACATAAGTTTTATACAAAAAAGCTCCCGATGTGAGCCCTCCTTAATAAGAATATTTTGTTAGGTTAAGCTGGGTTAGGTTAGGTTAGATTAGGTTAGGTTATATTATATTATATTAGGTGTAAGATTAAGTTTGCATGCTAGTATTATTGACTGAAGCATATAGTTAAAATATGTATTTTCAAGCTGTATTATTGCATTTAACTATGATGATTTTTATTTTATTTTTATCACGTAATTATTACTTGTTCTGTTTTTCATATTTGCCACATGATTGTTAGCTGTTATTTTTCTCGCATTCTCGTACTATTCTGCGTTGCATGCTCTTTAACATTTGTTTTTTAATTATATAATGTTGACTATTCTTCTAATCCATGATCATTCCTAATCATTAGCTATCTCTTCATTAGTATGTTTGCAACATCTCCTTAACTGTTGTATGATGCACTCCGTCGACTTCTTGTTTTAGAATAATCCTTCATTAAAAACAAAAGGGTCCGGTATAATGCATTGGTTCCGAATTAAGTAAACTATATGTCAAACATTTTCTGAAAAACAGCTTCAAAAAGGCAAGATACATTAAGGGGGCACCGAATTGGAAATATGCTATTTTTGATTTTGCGTTTACTCTTAAAATTTACTTTCAGCTTCAGAAAGCACGGCTGGGAAATTTACGCTTATGACCTTTGCAACATTTGCGACATTTGTTTTGGCAGGCACCTTTTAACTTGCCTGCCCTGTTTAAATCCCATTTACTTGGACCTTGACTTTTAGGTATCCTAAACTTCAAAAATATTTTTCTCGGTTTTAATTTTTAGTATGTTTGTCAGCACTCAAAACCTATATTGTACCACGATTTTTAACTACATACGTAAAACGATTCATAAAAGTACCATTCATTTTTCTGTAATAACAAAAATATACTAGAAAGTTTTAATACAGTAAGTCAGAATTTTTCCTTATGTGATTATTTTATTTTTGTTTTTAAAGCAACCAACTGTTTTATTATAATAGTGTTTAACGGCCGTTTTTTCTACTGAGGTACCACAGACAGTGGACACTGATGATATATGAAACGAAAGGGTAAATTGGGAAAGTATGGTTTAAGGAGAGAAGCGTTCCAGGCCTATGTTTAAGGTACCTTCCCGGCATTTGCCATTTATGAGGACTGAGGAAAGCCTGGAAAAAAACCCAGTCAGGGAGGACGGTCCTGGTGGGATTCGAATTCCAGACCTCCCGCTCATGAGTCCATGCCTTAACAACCTCAGCCACCCATGGCAGTCGCTACCAACTGTCATAATAAAACATCTATGCCCACTTTTATGTAAGAAAATATTTAGAACTCAACTTTTATGGCAGGAGACAGGTTTTCAGCTTTGAATCGTTACAAATTTAATAACTATCTAAAACAATAGTTAGCCGAAAGTCTGTACAGCTATAAAACCTGAATAATGTGAGTGAAAAATCTAAAATCTCTAGGATTAACCATTCAAAATCTAACATCTCTAGGATTTACCATTCAAAAAAATTTCCAAGTTTCATTTCGATGACCCCATAAACAGTTTTTTTTGTTCTATTTACCAAGAATTATTATCCTATGTAAGGAAAGCCACAGGTTATATGAAAAAGAAATTGACATTTCCTGAAAACTATGAGTGTTTTCCCAAAGTAAAGGTTTCGAGTTGGGCCATTCTTACATATAGCACATTTCAGCCTTGCCGATCATATACAAAACTTTATACCTCAAGCTATTTATGCTTCTAGGAATAATCTTTATAATAAGGATGAGATAAGAGTTTGAAGAATAAGTATTCATGAGAATGGTAGATGATGTCACCAGGTTAGCTAAAATTGTATGTACACGAATCAGCACATCATTAGAGAGTTACGAAAGCAGGTAAAGGTCATGAAGCAAGTTGTGTAGCGAATTTCATACACATCTCGGCAAGAGTAAGAGGCAAACGCATAGGTCATGAGTGCTGGAGGAAGATGCCAGTGACATTTTGCACATTTGCCTCAAGTTACTGATGTGCTGATGTGAATACTTGACCTTTTATCTTGAGAGAGCGTTGCTGCACGTCCATTTGGTGATTCAAGGAATGGGTTAGGCTGGTATGGACAGCGCTAAGACTTGCTGATGTTTCCGGAAGCACACTGATTCCTGGTATCGGCATGTTACAAAGGATTTCCTAGTGTTTATCGACGACGGATGCTGCGCGATGAATTATAATGAGAAGTATCAAAGTTACTACTCGCGCGGGAGCGCTAGGCAATGTTATGTCGAAGAATGTACGAGGAGAGGTCCATAAGTTTCCGGCCTAACCATTTTCTAGATATAATAAAGACAAAAACTATATTTCACTTTTTAATATATTGCAATACACTTCTTATCAAATAGTCAGAAGTCTTGTCTGCAAAATGGGCATAAACAGCACCCATCACTTCTTCGTCACACGTAAATTTCCTCCCTCGAAGGTCCTTCTTGAGTTTTGAGAAGAGGAAATAATCACTGGGAGCTAAATATGGGCTGTAGAGTGGATGGTCGATCTCCTTGAAGTCACATTTCTTCACAGCCTCCTTTGCAACAAGAGCTGTGTGCACAGACATGTTGTCGTGAAGAAGGCCCACACCACCACTCAGCTTTCCTCGCCTTTTCTCTTTGATGGAAGCACGTAGTCTGTGCAATAGGCCAACACAGTACTCCCCATTTACTATAGTGTTCCTCTCCTTGAAGTCAGTGAAGAGTATTCCTTCAGTCCCAAAAGATTGTGGCCATGATCTTCTTGATTGAATGAGTGACCTTGGCCTTTAGAGGCGGTGCTTCGCCAGGCTTATGTCACTCCATTGATTCTCTTTTGGACAAGAGATTATAGTACAGGACCATAGTTTCATCTCCTGTAACAATGGTTTGCAGAACTTCTCTGTCGTTGCCACGGAAGAGCTCCAAAAATGCCTGACAACAGCTGCTGCTGCTTTTGGACCAAGGAAAGAAGTCTAGGCACCCATCTTGCACTAATCTTATTTATGTTTAAATGTTCATGAATAATTTGATGGACTATTGTTTCAAAGAGGCCCCAACCTTTGTGCTATTTCTGTAACTTTGAGCCGCCGGTTTTCCATAATTTCTCCATCCACAAGAGCGATGATTTCAGGAGTGAGCACCTCCAAGGGTCGACCTTCACGGTCTTCGTCTTCAATGCCTTCTCGACCCATTTGAAAAAGTTAAGCCAATTCTTTTACGGTAGAATATGAAGGGGATGATTCCCCATATACACCATTCATCGTTGTTTAATTTCATTTGGAGTAAGTCATTCTTTTGTGAAGAACTTAATAACAGCTCGAAACTCCATTTTGAATGTATCACAATCTTCTACACATAGGCTTCTTTATGCAACTATATCTGAACAACTGAACACAGCAGAGCGGAAGTTACAGCTGAAATTGTTTACATAACAGATAAGGCATGACATCAGATAGGGGTTTTGTGAAGGCGATAATCCTTATGGACGAGGCCGGAAACTTATGGACCTACCTTCGTATTTCTTTTATTTTACACAGAGAGGATCCACGGGAACTTCATGTATTTGGGGATTGAGTAGAAACAACTTTCCTTCCAGAGCTGTTATCCTCCACAGAATTCGAATTTGTGAAACAATTTTTGAATCTTTTTATATATCGGATTTCAAACAAGATTTTTTTTGGATAAATTGTCCACATACACTGATTAATTAAAAAAAATAAGGAGATTATCGAAATATTGGAGAAAGTCACATAAAATTGCAGTGTTAACCAGGAGGAAATGAATTGAACGCAGGGCACAAGTAACCAAAAAGGAGAATACGATGGCGTAATATGATGAAGATGGTCACGTCAAGCTTGTAATAAACAGCATGATAGACACTAAATAGCAGCAAGAGAAAGAGGATCAGGATTAAAGCTGAATTAAAGCAATTTTCTGTAATCATACTTAAGAAAATATTTAGCGTAATCTAACCTAACCTACATTAATTTAATGTAGGATCTTAATTAATTTTAAACCTAACCCAAAACGTCTTAAAATTTACTTTTTAGTTGATTAACACTGTATTATCAATTTGGCTCCTGCAGAACATTTAACAGCTTTGTCATAAGTTTTGAATCAAATATTTATTTTATCGAAAACTCTAAGAATGATGAATTGTGTTTAACGCCCGTTTTTGCTACAGAGGCACCACAGGCGATGGACACTGGTGATACATGAAATGGAATGATATCTTGGGAAAGGATTTATTTTTAAGAAAGGAAACGTTTACGGCCTAAGTTTAGGGTACCTCTCCGGCATTTGCCATTCTTGAAGACTGAGGAAAACTTGGGAAAAACCTCAGTTAGGGAGGACGGTCCTGGCGGGATTCGAGTTTTCCTCAATTCTGGGGAAAAATGTTTCTTGTAGTAGTTTGTAACCGGAAGTTTTTACAAAAAGTATTATTCAGAATGGCAAATGTTGAAATAATGGTCCTATATGTTGACCACCTCTTTGGTTTCGTGGTTAGCGTTGCTGACTGCTGGCTGAGAGGTCCGTGTTCGATTCCCGGCACCTGCTTAGGAATTTTTGGGAATGTCTGGAGAGGAGTCCACCCAACCCGTGAGGGCAATTGGGAAGCTACCTGATGGAGAGGTGACGATCTTCGATCTAGTAAGCCGCGATGTAGCGACCGGTGGAATGCGGTGTGCTGATTACATGCCCCCTGCAATATTGCACTCTAGCAATATCACGTGATGGAGGTAGAAGACGCAGCGGTCCTCGGGTAAGCCGAAGGCCCACATGGGACTATGAAAAACCAGGTTTAGATGAAGTTCTATATGTTGTTATGCTGCTTCAAAATCTATCAGCATCAAATATGAAGGTTCATCATTTTGTTCATACCTCATAGCACGAGCCATCTTTTCGTACGTCATACGAGGATTACCATGTCGCCTGCCCCATTGCCTAGCCAGCCAATCCGTATTGTAGATTCTAAAGATGCCCTCCTCTCGTTTCACCCAGTCGATGCAGGCTGCATTCCGGGAGTCCTCGAGCAAATTCAGAAGAAATCTCCAAAGCATAACTCGTTCAATTCTTCCTCCTGTGGAAATAAAACTATGGAAATAAAACTTCCAAGAGAACTCTTTCTACAGATTTAGTTGTGAAGTGTGAGAAAACTTGTTTTATTTATGAAAATAGTTTCCTACTGAAACTGCGATCTATAAACTGGTCTAAAAGTTCCTCACATTCATCACATTTTTCCAAATGAATATTATATAACATTAATTAAATGTAAGCACGCTTTGGTTTTATTCTGATAAATCAATGCTGGCAAACAATGTTGAAACTGTTCTTCTCATTCGCACCATACTTGCATTGAGTACACATTTTGAAGATAGATTGGATTGAATTAGTAGGGATCAAAGACTGCCCGTTTGTGCCCATGTCCTCAATACGGGACCCTTCAGAAGGAAGGAATGAGGCGAAACAGACACTGGACGGCCGCAAGCCTTCGCCACACATAAGAGCATCACGCCCGCCACTTTTGACCCTATAAAAGAACAGAATAAAATGATAAAGTGGAAAGTTCATGAGAAGGGAATGTTTATCCCATCACTCGCCTAATCGGCCAGAGGAAACCAAGGAACAATTCAAGAGCAGGACAGCCGATACAACGAATTTGAACTCGATATCTCACGAATCGAGTCCCAAGCATTGTCGTCTCATTCACTCCCAGGGTACCTCCCTGGCACTTGCCAGGAAAACCTGGAAAAAACTACATTCAGAAAAGACGGCCCTGCTGGGAATCGAACCCCAGACCTCCCACTCACGAGTTCGCGCCTTAACGATCCCGACCACCCTTGGTGATATATATATTGATCAGTTATTGCGATGTGATTTTTTTTTGTTTGTTTTTGTAAATATGTTCCTATTTCTGACTAGATTTCTTTATATAAAGTGATTCAATTTCGTGCAACAGTTTGTTGCTCTTATAAAGCTCAATTTGTAAGGATAATATTTTTGTTCATACTCACTTTCAGATGTAGTAAAGCGGGCACAGTTATTATTTCGAAAATTTAATTCTTGCTATATATTTACTCTTGTAATTCTATAAAAAGTATTAAGACAAACTATAAATTTGAAAGTAAATACACAAAGTAATTATGAAAATAGAAAATAATTATCTTTGAATAATTAAATTAACTTTAAAGTGTTTAAAGGTATGTTAGGGGGAAACGTAACTTAAAAAAAAGGACAAAATCATATAAAAAGTCCTGTAATTAAGTTATAAAACCTGGAAACATAAAATATTATGTTTTGTTTTCAGTTTAACACTTTATTATCAGTTTTGCACAATTTAAACTTTTTAAAACACTAGTTCAGAAAAGGTATTCTAATTTCAAACACCTCTTCATTATTAATAATTATTGAACATTTTCTTTCAGATAACTTTTTAGACATGTGCATTTGATATATGTTAACTTAGGAGAGAATTAAAATATACTAGTTTTTGCACATTAGTTTTTATTTTGAAAAAAAAAAAAAAGACCTAAGTGTTTGAAAGTGTATGTATAATAGAGAAATTATGTACCTCATTTCAGAAGCATATCTCTAATACTTCATGAGATAGTGTTCCTTGGCTTTCGTAGTGTCAGATTAGATTAGCTCAGTTTATAACTTGACTTGAATGGAAATTAATTAATTTTGAACATCCCTTGCAAATTTAAAGTGAAATATGCTAACTGTAATATGTTGAATATAATAGTGCTTATGGGCACACATTATTCCTATATATACTCTAATTATTTAATAAAATATCCAGAAAATCTAAAAAACGGATTCGCTATAAGCTACACTTAATTCTTTAAAAGACCAATGCTGTGTGTAATTAAATGAATAAATAATCTAAAATAGAACACACAATTTTTAACTATTATAGTTTGCTCATTACTTTTATAAATAGGGATCGGGATTTCTAAGTACTAGAAGCAGAATATGGCAGAATGAAGTTACGTTGTGCTGGACTGTAGACAACAGGTGGGAGGGTAAGGCACCAGCTACAAGCCACTCTTTTCCCTTATGACTATCAATCAAGAGTTCTTGTTTACCTACCGAACTAGGACTCATATCAAGCTTTGTTTGTGTTTGAGTGTATCTAAATTTGTTGTTAAGTGCTTAAGAATTCCGATGCTTAAGCACTTAAACACCTATTTATATAAAACTCTGAACCATATTGGTGAGAGCTTCTAAATTGCTGAAAGTAACAAATATTCACCAACTATACACAGAATGTTTTAGCACCAGCGTAACCAAAAGACGATCATTTTGCTGGAGAACTAAAGACAATTATATTAATAGAAGATTTACATACCAGTGTCTATTTTATTAGTGATTTTGGCAGGCCTGCCGCGCTTTCTTTTTACCGGAGGGCTCTGGCAGGAAGTCTTCATCTCATTTCTTGCATCTATGTTTTGGACATCAACAGTTGAAGTTGAAGAAGACGAAGAGATCTGATCTTTCTGTCTCTGCAGATACACCACGGCACGCTGAACTATCGGAGGCAGTGTCTCATATTTGGACCGCAACATCGGTTCCAACTCTGCACAGCACAACAAAGAGTTTGAAATGATAAGTGGCCTCAATATGATTTGCTTTAAAGGTTCAAATATTTTAAACTTGAAAGACAGAAAGCACCGTCGCTTGATTCTCTTCAGCATGAAATTGGTAGTAATTTGGAACCTGGTTTTAATCTGGTTATACCTGTAGCATTCCTGTACTTTTGTACACTAACGATTTAATTATTTTGTTTCTAACAAGAGATGATTTGCAAAAAGACATTCACATTCACATCATAGAAGGCCTTAAATGAGGTATGGTAGTAAATATTAACAAAATCAAAACAATGACTTTTAAAATCAGCTACATGTTCGGCAGAGATGAAAAATGTACTACAGTGTGCCAAAACTACAAAATGTTAAACCTTTAATATGATTGGGAAAGGAAATAAGTCTCTATCTGTTATTAATTATGAGGCAGAGATCAACTAAATGAGTCCCTACGTGTTCTAACTCACGTTCCAGATATACCTGTAGATACACTAGAGAGGATGTGAAATGCTAAGATTAAGTGTGTTCTGCTACATGGAACTGAAATATGGGGATGGGAGAGAGTCGATTTTTGGAAAAATGTTCTCGTGCTCTCCAAAGGAACTTCAAACTGTGGGATCATGAGGGAGGTGGGTTGCTATGAAGATATGGCTAATAGTAAAACAAGAACGGTGAAATACTGGCTTAGACTAATGCAGGGAGACCAGTCCACACTTCATCCTAAATATTATAGACACCAGATGTAAACTATAACGCCAATTTTTGAGCTGTAGATGTGGAAAGAGTACTCAGAGGAATTGGCCTGGGTTCAATGTGGCAACGAGGTAATGAAGAATAATAAAAACTTATGGAAGAAGGTTGGAACAAGGCTAGAGGGTGTCAGCAGGCAGGAAATTGAGGTCGAATGTAACACGAAAGTCTCCTTGAGCCTACCGAATGAAATGGGGTAAAGAGGCATAAATACTTGTTCTAGAGTTAAGAAATGTCAAACGTTCTAAATGTTTTTTTTAATTTAATCGTTTTATTTCAAAAGTACGTTCTATGTGCCCAGATGCTTATTTCTAATGTTCTAAATGCCTATACACTGATGAATTAGTTCAAATATTCATTAACAGATAGTACGGGTCTAAATGCCTATGGTGTTCTAAGTGCCATGCTATGATTATATTAGTTTTTTCAGGTAAAATGTTTAAATACAGAAATATTTAGTAAGTGACCATAACTTTTTGAGTTGCGATAGAGATTTCGCTATTATAGAGGAAAGAAGAAGGATAAGTAGGTCTTCATTCCCCAAGATTTACATAGGATTGTAGATTAAACTAAAGCTATAAATACTTTTCATATACAACCAATGGAGTCAAATGATTTCTTTGATTTTAAGAATGTTGCTGATTCATTGTTAACATTAAATAAATGCAACATTTCAAAATGCACAATGCTTAAAGTATCTCGATCTTATCCACCTCAAATAGCTATTTACTGATCATTAGAAGGGGGAGTGAGTGAATGAGTGAATAGTATGTTTACTACTGAGGCACCAAAGGCGGAGGTCACTGATGATACATGAAACGAAATTATAAATTGGGAAATATTTTTGTTTTTGTTAAGGAAGGAAACGTTCCAGGCCTAAGTTTAGGGTACCTCTCCGGCGTTTGCCATTTATGAGGACTGAGGAAAACCTGGAACAAACCTAGTCAGGGAGGACGGTCCCTCTCACGAGTCCCCGCCTTAACGACCTCGACCACCCTTGAAGTTTTAAAGAGATGAAGATTATTGGTTGATATTCAGCAACCTTTGCTTCGTCTGAAAGATCAAACCCGTTTGTCGGTCGAAATACAGAAAAACCTCTCGTCCATGTTACTATTTCTTCCTGAAGAACACAGAGAGTTTTATGAGACATGAATATCAAGTTCGGGTAAGAATTGAAAACTACACTCTTCCTCCTGTCAGTTGTGAGGAAAAAATATGATGATTGGTATTCTTGTTCATGTTTCATAATGCATTTTTGTACTTTTGCTGTTAATAACATTATAATAAATGTTCCTGCTAAAAATTAATGTTATTTATGTAATTATTTACCTATAAAACCTGAAATAAAATGCAACAAAAGTTTGAATAGCACTTGTAACTGACTCTTCTATCTCATGGCACATAGAGCTTTTTTGCTGTTATTAATATTTTCTTCCTGGTCATTTTTGGCAACGACTTGTTATACTAAATACTTTTGTAGTAAAACTGTCTTCATGATGATTTTATGCTAACTTATTACACAGTAGTATTTCCTTATCCTGTAAAATTCAGAAAATTTCACTCAGAACGTTTAACATTTTAAATCATCAATTCCATATTTAGATGATATATAATTATCATTTTTGAAATGAATGCTTAAAACATCATAGTAGTTTTTTCGATAAAATAAGCCAATTATACATAATTACATATAAAAGGCACATTAAGAGATATAATTGTCTGGCTTTTGTCCTGTTAAACAATAATTAGTTCAAGGATTTAGGTGTTTACTCATAAACACGATAACAAAAATCTATACGATAAGATAAATGTCACACTAATCAAATAGCGGAATATTTTCTTCCATAATGCAAAATGTTCTCAAGTGACACATGATAAGAATATTTAAAACATTTCCATAGCTTCAGCAGTTTATCAAGGCGGAAATATATTGGAGTTACGTTGGAAACTGGGAAAGGCGTCGAGTGTATAATTGCCTCGTGGCAAGCAGGAAACTGTAAGCTATCAAAATGTTAATGCCCTTCACAGTTCTTATCGTTGAATTTTGTACCATTTCCTTTTTGTCTTGATGATCCTTAACCTCGAGTTATCTGCAAATGTTCCGGGATCCATTCATCATACACGGTATAGCTAAATGTATCATTAATCAGAGATATAGGCTTCAGTGCTAGTCTAAACAACAAAGCAGAAGTCTGAGATATTTACCTCTAGTGGCCGAGATCGTCATTTATTAGTGTGAAATAAAGTGATTATAGCTACTGGAAAAATACATTAAAGATTACAGTTGTTTAAACTGTGTAAAACTATATATGAAATTTACCCAAAAAAAAAAAAAAAGGATAATCCTGAAATGTAAAAAATGTAGTTAGATTCGAAATAAACATGGAACTCTGATGTGGTGGAAAAAGGAAACAAACTTTCTAAACCATATTTGGAATCTTGCCCATATACCTATATATTAAAACTATGTGCAGAGTGCCAGCTACTGCCACAGGTGGCCAGGTCGTTAAGGCGCGGACTCTTGAGCGGGAGGTCTGTGGTTCGGATCCCGCCAGGACCGTCCTCTCTGACTGAGGTTTTTTACAGGGTTTCCTCAGTTCTCATAAATGACAAATGCTAGGGAGGTACCTCAAACTTACGCCGGGAATGTTTCCTTCCTTAAAAAAATCCTTTCCCAATATATCATTTCCTCTCATGTAACATCAGTGTCCATTGCCTGTGGTGCCTCTGTAGTAAAAATCGGGCGTTAAAAACTGTTAATTCATTCATTAGTTCATTTAATTGGTATTGTGGACAAATAGAAAGCCAGTCATCTTAATACTGAACAATTTTCAATAAAAACTACAGTATTACCTAACTAGTGCTTGGCATTCCATCTCAATGCTTGTCCATTTAGTGCAATTTTACACAACCATTCAGAATGAAGATAGAGAACGATCAGACTGAATGGAAGAAAATTCACCTACTCAACTTAAGGGTCATCTGGCCTTCTTTATACATGGCTCAAGAGTACGGGAATCTTAAGGAATAGGAGTTTAAGACCAAAAGCAAAGCTCTCCCTAAGTCTTGGGATCTTTGTTACAGTTTTTCATGGAGAAGTAAACTTTTCTGCGAGAAAAGAAAGTCCTTCATGCAGGAGCTACTTAAATTAAGTGAATTCCTCATCTAGTAGAACAGAATATTAAATTCAAACCATAACCTTGTTAATTAATGTAATCATGTTTATGAACTGAGCCCTTGATATCATCTTTATATTCATTAAAATAGAGAAAAGTAACAGAAAGTTTCGAGTTACATTGTGTATTTAAGAAGATGTTCATATATTTCAGTAAAACAAAAACATGCTACTATTTAAAACAATTTCGATGTACTAAGCCAGTATTCACAGTCAATAATAACAATCGAAAGTTCCATAGATTTTCAATTTATTTGAAATTTAATTTAATTAAATTAATATTTCACTTTTGCTATTTTCACGTTGATGCTTCTGGTAAATATAAAACATATGCATCGTTATAAATACAGCTTATATACTGAATTAATTTATTATTTTATTATAAACAATAAAGAGAAAATTAAACGCAAGAGTTTTTAAATTTCGGTTTTCAAGTACACTCCTAATGATCCAATTTTCCAGATTTTCAGAAACTATTTTTCTTAATTTATTTCAATGGTATATACCATGTTTTCTGGAAAAAAAAATATAGGTTACACCAGAGGGATTTTTATATTTTGGGTTTCAGGTAAACGCCAATCTTTAATGGCCGAATTTCCCTGATTTTCAGAAAATATTTTCTTATTTTATTTAACTCGTATAAATGAAAGTTTGTTGCAAAAATGCAAATATTAATGTAGCTTGAGCGATATTTAATATTTGGATTTCAGGAAACCCCTCCCTCTTAATAGTCCGATTTTACTGATTTTAAAGAAATACTTTTCTTATTTTATTTCAATAGCATATACCGAGTTTCCTTTACAAAAAATTTAAAAAATGCGGCTGGTAGAGCGATTTTTAAATTTCGGTTTAACTCCCACTTGTTTTTCAGATATACCCGACTTCTAGTGGTCTGATTGTCCTGATTTTCGGAAAATACTTTTACCAACTTATATGGAAGAAATATACCGAGTTTCGTTGAGAAAAAACAAAAATTGCAGCAGCCAGAGCGATTTTTATATTATTATTTTTTAATTTTCGCTTAGGTTAACCGCAACTCCCAATGCTCCAATTTTGCTAATTAAAGAAATCGACGAATATTTTGTTAATTGATGGTTATATGCCGAGTTTCATTGAGAAAAAATAAAAATTGCAACTGCTAAAGCGTTTAAAGTCACGGACGCGCGCGCGCAATTTTTTTTCATTGTCATTTTCTGTGCCTACTATGAAGATTTGAAGAAAATTTTCAAAAATATTTTCAAGCCACAATTCCTTCGGAGTTCGCTAAAACAATATTAACCAACGTACTTACATCTTCATAGATAACCGAGCAACACTTAGTGCATTTAAATCTCATCAGGTAAATTCTAAACTTGTTTGTAAGTGTCTCCAAGATCTCATTGATCTTTAGAAAAATTTCATTAATCTTTCTAATGAATTAGAACTTTGTTGAGTGCCTCGGTGTATAGAAGCGACAGATAAACTGGCAAAGGAAGAAACCAGATCTGACTTCATAGAGCTAGAACTCGTTTGCGGCATTAGCAAGAAAACTGCTGCTATATCATTGACCTAAAAAGAACATCACATAAAATGTCAAGAACTGAATAAACCTCTTATTAAAATATCAGTTAGCACCCTGGCTAAGAATCTACTGAGTAGGGGTAGGAGGCAAGCCAGGAAAGCTATTGGAATCATAACTGGACATTGGCCATTCCGGAAACATCAACGAGCGATGGTACTCGACTGTGGAAATCCCATATGTGACTGTCTACAGAGACTGGAAAACACACCTTACTAGATTTTAAGCTCTAGAAAGACGAAAGACCTCTCTATTAGGATATAATGTAACTCTAAGCTTGTAGTTTAGATTCTAGATCCCACTAAAGCGCTAGAACTGGAATTACAAAGTTAGACTGTGAAGGAATGCACAAAGAAACAGTTCTTGCGGCTCAAGTGTAACGATGTATTACTGCACACTCCACAATGATCAATAGATCAAAGATATTAATAAAATAAAATGGAAATTTAAAAAAAATTAATGTTACCCTATACTGTACAGCAACTTCAAAAATGTTACAATACAATAGTTCCAATTATAGTTAAAGAGAACAAGGGGATTAAAACCTTTACAACACAATAAACTTTGTTAATCCTTCTTAATACGATTAGGGCAACGAAGAGGGCTTCAGTCCTATCTTTTTTCTGTCATTGGGCTCAAGGAGGAGGACCGACAACGCTAGAAAGATTACTTCACGTTATTCTCGAAAACTCTCTTGTGCTCCAACCAATAAGAACAAGGCGCAGGTAACAAATCCTTAAACAGTGAAATGAGAATGGGAAAAGAGGTGGGTATAGGTAAAAACTAGACAGTAACAAGTGCAAAAATGGCAAACATCAGGAAATCTTAGATCTTTGAAGAATTTTGAGCACAATTGAGGAATACAGAAAATAAAAATGGCTAGACCATGTAAAAAGATGATATGGCCGACTTCCAAAAGCAATCGTAAATTATTAGGAAAAATAAATATTAGACGGTCCATCTAGCAATTATAGGAATTGTATTATGATCTAATTTTGAAACTATGAGAGAAAAGTGACCTTCTTTATTCCGTAATTTGAACAGATATTTCAAACTGTTATATAATTTTAAATGACGAATGAAAGCTTTATTTCATCATGCCGCATGATTCGATTCAATTTCATGATAAAGTAACAACTTCTACACAATCTTGGGTATTTCGATTGGAAGTTAGCAGTCGTTATCAAAACATTGCGTCAAAACCTCTACAGCCTATCACCTAATACGTCCCTCCCAAGAGATTTACGCTGAGTTCATCTCGTGCCATTTTGGATCAGGTCTTTGAGTCACTTGATAAGAACTTTACTTACTGTTGGGTCACCATATCTTCTTACTAGATAATAAAACGATTTTTAAATATCTACTCCTTATTCGGCTGTTGAGGGCAAAAACATTTCTGTGACATTATAGAAAGAAATAGCAATGGCCTGGAGGAGAGAATATATCTTAGTAAAGGGTTGTATTTAGAGAAAACGTATAGAATAGTGATTCTTGCTTACTCTGATGATTAGAGGGCACAGTTGAGCTGAGAATTAAACTTATAATTTATTAGCACAAATCTGAATATAATTTGAATATACAGGGTTTTTATAAAGTAAGATATAACTTTAATTGTTCATTGTTCTTACATTTTTATAAAATTTGAATGTACAGGGTTTTTAAAAAGCAAGAAGCAACTTTAATTGTTCATATTTTCTTAATTTGTTAAATATAATTTGAATATATAGGGGTTTTAAAAATAACTTTATTTGCTTATATTTAATTAATTTTTAATAAATTTGAATATACAGGCTTTTTAAAAAGTAAGAGGCAACTTCAATTGTTTATATTTCCTTAATTTTTCATATATTAGCAAACACAATATTTTCAAAAAGATGAGGTAACTTTAATTATTTATATTTTCTAATTTTATATAATTTGAATATACGGGGCTTTTAAAAGGTATACAATATTTTCAAAAGTAAGAGATGCCTTTAATTGTTTAAATTTTGTTAATTTTTATTAATTTGAATATTTGAATACACAGGTTTTCAAAAATTAGGAGGTAACTTTATTTGTTTATATTTTCTTAATTTTCATGTAATTTGAATATGCAGGATTTTCAAAAAGTAACAGAAGACATTAATTATTCATATTTTCTTAATTTTTTAAAGATAGTTTCAAAAAGTCTTGAACATTACACAAGGAATGGGATTTTTTGAATACCACCCATCATTCATCCTAGATATTGTGTGTATTCATCACATTATTCTTGTAAAAGTAACAAACTCTCCTATATGAAAATATAAGGAGAATGTATTTTGATAAACATACTCATAATTTTTCAGATGCCAAGTTGCACACAAGCTCTTAGCTCTGAGATTACAACAGAATTGCCTGCATGAATCTGCTCACGAACACATTGATGTTCACCTCATTAGGATACCACATTATGGGAAGTAAAAACTTGATCTACTTGCTCGATAAGATGCTTCGAATGCATAGCATTATAAAACCCGAATTCAAACTCCAGGAATTAGACATGGTAAATTATTAATTAAGAGATCGTGCAAGAAAGAGCTGATAGGTTACTTCATAACACATTTCAACTAATAATCACTGCTTTTCTCACAGGACATGCTGCTGTAAAAAGATTCTCCACACAGTGAGCTAACTCGTACTATAATCTCCGTGGAAAGGAATCTGAAACAGCTCATTACACAGTACTTAGCTTGAAGAAGACATTCTATTTTTGGGAAACTAAATTTTGTACCAGTAGATTTGATTAGACTGCCCTTCTTGGATAAGAATAACCTGGCTTGTTAGTAGATGAGGCACCGATATTTGTTTTCTCACAACAAAACTCTGAATACACCATTTAAATAAAATAAGAAAATTACTTTCCGAAAATTAAGAAAATCCAATCATTAAGAGTAAGGGTATACCTGAAAACCGAAATTTAAAAAGCGCTCTAGCGGTTTAATTTTTTTCTCAATTTTTTCAAAATAAAAAGACAAATTAACTCAGCATATAAACTGTATTTATAAACATTATATATTTTATATTTGTCGTGAAGATAGCAACTATGAAATATTAATATAATATGTGTGTGAAAGTAATTTTTTTATGTAAGAGCGCTCTGTAATAACCTTCAAAAACGTTTGCATTACATGGTTTTAATACTATAACATTTTAATTTAGTTTCAAAGTAAATGAAAATCAATGTAGCTTTCGATTGTATTATTGGTTGTGTATATTTGCTTAGTACATTGTAATTGTATTTAAACAGTAACATGTTTTTGTTTTATTGACACACATGAACTTCTTCTTCTTCTTCTTCTTCTTCTTCTTCTTCTTCTTCTTCTTCTAAGGTACATATAAGTCGAAACGATATGTTATTTCTCTATTTTAGTGAGTGTAAAGATATCAAGGGCTAGTTCATAAACATGGTTACTTATAAAAATGTTTAAAACTACTCACACAGAAAAGCTTTAACTATCAGTGATCATATATTTCATTTAATTAATAACCATTAATTTTTATAGTCAATATCTATAATAATAATAATGATAATAATAATAATAATAATAATACTTATAAAATGTAATTTCTCATTTATAATATTTATATATTGCAAGAATCCTAATTTTTGTTCCCGTTCATTTTGAAAATGAGAGTAATTTTACCATAGACATTTATTTTTAAGTGATTTTGAAGAGGAAAACGGTTAAACCTAGTTAAGTAATGTCTTATATTTGAGTTTTTGTTTTATTAATTAGCTTTAGAGTTTGATATACTAATACCATACAGAAGTGCCAAAACATATTTCATTAATTATTATGGTCATAATTTGTATGTTCATTCTTTTTCTTTAAACGAATTCTACTTGCTGAGAAATTCGCTTAGTTTACTAGCTCCTACGTGATGGACTTCTTTCATTTAACTATGGAAACGGTGCCACGCATGTATATAAACATTTTTTTTAGAATATAATTTTCGAATGAAACTTTTTAGAATGATTAAACTAAACGTAATACAGAGTAACGTAGAATGGCTAGAGAAAAGTTTGCCAGTAGATGAGGCACATTTCGAATTAAATAGAGGCGTTAAAAATCTGAGAATAACTCGAACACAATCGTTCAGCAAGGATTACATGAATGTCAAGGTTACTCTCTATATGGTTTACGTCATTTTTTATATTACCACCTTATTTCTATGAAGAATGGAAAATAAACAAACGAAAACTAACGGTAAACCGGAAGCGAGATTTTCGAATGTAGCAATATTTTGTAATACCAGCATTATATATCGTATGGAACATTTTCTCTACCTGGAACATGGTTACCAATATACGTTCTTGCTAATAACTACTTCTCTGCTAGATTTCACATTTAAATCATTTTTCAAGGCAATATTTATGTAATGGCATCACTAAAGCCAACGTTACACTAATAACCAGTGAGGAAGCCACCCATTATCAAATAAATGCGAAAATAATCCTTAGTCAGCCATGCATGGTGTCAGAAACACCTCAACATATGATTAAAAAAAATACTAAGCACCGGCCATGAGCCGTTTCCCTGCTGGTACAAGAGAACGCAGAGTTAAGTAGGAGAAAGGCTAACCCCATCTTAGAGGAAGACAAACTTAAGTCCTTGTAAATCTTTGCTGGTCCACGAAGATACCTGTTGAAAAAGTTACACTTTTCCGAGCTGGCCCATGAACTTTCCTCGCTAACGGAGGACCCGCATGCTACTGCTACTACGTAAAGAAGAAATGCGTTTATTGCCTAAGATACAATAAGAACTAATCGCTGTTTTGTTTTAAAAGTAGACCAGGAGAATAAAATGGGTAAATAATTATGACACTTTCTTTTGGGGTGGGAGCCGAGCCCATCAGACCATTATAGACGGGCCTCCCCGGAGTATTTTTATAGATTTTTTAAACCAAATCGTTGTGCTCCTGTAATATCTCTTTCTAAATTGCTCCATCCTACCAGTATCATTTATTGTCATTGTCTTAATGTTTAATTCTCAATTACATCAGGGGGCACAATTATATATAACTGTGCCTCTAATATATTTCTAATCTTCTTCTTCTTTGGTTCATAATTTAATATGGAACTTAAATGATCCTAATATACAATTTAATACACTTTAGCAGTTGTTCTTATATGTACTTGTACCGGGGTCATAACCTTGCCATCGAATTAAATGTAAAACTAGTTCGATGATTCTTCTAAGTTCTTTATACAGAAGTCCGAATCGTAACCGAGATTTAAAGAGTTGTCCGTCTGCTAATTGTGACTAAAAGAACGTTACTTATATGCTTAATTGTACATTTTGTCCAACACTTTATATTGGCTTACCTTCACAATTGTCTTCCTCAGAAAGAATTAAAACAGATTCTCCGTAAAAACTAAATTATCTTTACCAAGTGCACAGCATGCGCTATCACATGTCTGTACTTTTGATACTCTCATCGATACTCTGCCTCTCTCAGCTCCTGAAAGTGCCTTAACAAACAGAGAGATGGCAGCTATAGTTCTCCATAAGACACACTCCTCATGGTCTCATTTCATCTTTATAGGCCTTGTCTTGTGGTTTATGTGCTTCTTTGTTTCTAAAGTATTTTTTTTTCTGTTTGTTCCTTCGATATGCATTTCAGATTTTTTTTTTTTGTTATTTATCACTCTACGAGTTACACTGTTAGTTGTCACCTTAGTTAGCCAGCTTTCAGTGGCTTATTGCCTTTCTTACACTGAAGAAGAATCTAACAGGCTTAAAATGTTTAATTTTGACATTGCGCTTTTTATGTGTGTTACTTATCTACATGAATGCTAGTTCACAATATAGTTTATTACAGTGTTAATCACTAAATAATTAATGTTCAAAATTAATATATATTTAGCTCCATATATCCTATATTTTATTCTTCTCCCCTGCCATCCACTTTTCCCCTACTTTTCCCAAATAATTGCCAATGTCTATAATAAATATTCTTGTCTCCTTAAGTACTTACGATTTTGCTAGTTACATTTCTAGTGGTAAATAATTTCATTTTTTAATCCAAAACTGTTCTCTCCATTCTTTAGTTTCCTCACAGATTAGAATATAAGGCATATCAATCTTTTTTTCTCTCGATATAGACCACATATTCCCAGCCCTTCCCTAATGCCTATTAAATTTACCACTCCGGATCTTGCCCAAGTAATAAACTGCTTTCCCTTGTTCGTTTGTTTACATATATTAACGCACTTTTATGTATCCCAATCTCATTTCAGACTTCTATACAATTAAAAAACTAGCCAAAAATTTCATCTTATCTATTTATTCTACACGTTGTGTTTACAGCCCACAAAAATCCCTGTCTGGTGAATGTTCTTTCTTTTCGACTTGCCCATCACAATATTTTCCATAAGTTCATAAGTGCTAACAACCCACTATATCTGATTTTCATTTTCTCTTACATTGCAGTGAAATGTTTGATTCCTATTTCAAAATTGTAAGTTATCTTTAAACTCAATCCTGGAAGAAACCTCAGTCAGGCTGGACGGTCTGGTGGGAATCGAACCCCATACCTCTCGCTCACGATTCACGCCTTAACGACCTTGGTATATCCCTTCGAATACGTTTTTAAAATGCCTCCTGAAAGGTTAGTTAATAGAAATAAGTTTTTTTATGTCACTCTCTATGCTGCTTTATTCTGTACGTTTATTTATAGCATTATTTTCAGATCTATTGATCGGAAGTTAAGATATATATCGCAGAAAGCGTTATTGCCAGAATTTAGGGCTCTCAATGGTTTCTAGAGGTAAGACACTGTCATTGGGCTTTTCTTGGGGATATTACCAGCCTTTACCGCGATAAAATCTTAACTACCGCTCCAGTATTCGTTTGTGATTCCACTGCAGCTGTGCACAGCCATTCTGCTTATTTAACTGCACCTGCTGCCTGGAGAGAGCTGGTGGAAAGAACACGAAAAGGAAATGTTTTCTATATATCGACTAAGAATAATAACGCAGAAGAGGAGAAAGGGAAGAAAATAAGAAGGAAGATAAAATTGAAAAGAAATAGGAAGGTACGAAAAAAAAAAAAAAAGATAAATTGTGGGAGATAGAAGATGAGGGGGGGGGGGGAGAACTAGAAGTGAAGTGGCATTGGGGAATAAACAGGCACAGAAGTAAGAACAGGAAGAGAATGCAGCAGAATAAAGAAAGTTAAATGGAGAATAACAGAAAAGAAGCAAAAAATAAATGGAAAAGATGAAAGAAAGACAGAATGACAAAGAAATATTAAAAGGAAGAAGAGGTAAGGCGAGAAAAAGAAAACAAAAGAATGGTGAGGAAGAGCTGTAAGTAAGATGAAAGAAAAAGGAAGATGCCAAACAATGCGGAAGGAGGAGAAGAAAGACGGAGATAGAAGAAGGAGAGGAGTAGAAATGTGCAGACTTGAGGAGAAAGAAAATAAAGAGAAGGGTAAAAAGAACATATAAAAAGAGGAACATTAAAAGGAGAAAAATGACAGGGAAAAAAAGAGAGAAAATAATGCATGCAGATATATATATATATATATAAAATTATAAGAGTAGACACAAGAAAAAAACGAGAAAGAATTAGGGGAAAAAGAAGAAAAGTGGAAAGGCAAAAGGAGAAGCAAAACAAGAAGACGAATAGCAAATAGAGGATGACATTTATTACCGTGGAACACAAGCAAAGAAGTTCATGTAAAGGATTGTCTGATCATAAATTGACCGTGTTTAAGTATCAGATCCTCAGTTATTTTTGGTTCAAAATCTTTACTGACATTTTCTAATTTTTTGATTTCCCTCATGCAAAGGCATACGAAGTGATGAAGAAAATCTATCTAGAAAACCAAAACTTCAAACGATGACAGCAAGAGATCAAATATGATCCGAATACAACGCATCCTGTTTTCTAATGGCGGATGTCGTGATGCTGTGAAAGATTTGCCCCTCTCTTTCCAATGTTAGTTAAATCCTTGACCGAGAAATGTCAAAAGCGGGTACCGGCTGGTTTGAACCCGGAACTGTAATGACGTCATTGCATGATTCGCCATTACCGTGAACGACCACGGGCATGTGTTAAGGTGTATTATGAACAGGCCGGCTGTTCTCATAAAATGGAGTTCCCAATCTCTATCTCTTCTCAGATAAACGGCTATCAGTCTGCTGTCGCTTTTTATTTTGTTCACTATCTCTCTTGCGTCGTATTCCTCTGATAGGGTGTCACACAATCCACGTGTGACTGGAACAGAATTGCACTTCATGTATCTGTGTTCAATTCTCAAAGCGACAGAAGAATTGCTTTAAAGATTTTGTAATTAAATCTTACATCCAGTCCAAATGTTTTCCTTATTTCTTGAGACGTTCTTAAAGGTTATGCAGACAGCATAAACTTTACACAATTAAATATTTTTGATGCCTCTTTTTATTTAATTTTGAATTTGTGTTTACATAACTTAAACCTCGATTTTCTGCTGCTTTTTCTTCTGTTCCTTATTTCATCGTTATATAGTTCAAATTATTCCATAATTACCAAAGGCTTCTTTTTTCCCTCTTTTCTGCATATCTTTTTCTTGTTTATATACTTTCTTGATATTTTTTCTAATTGCCTTTTTCACTCTCTCCCTCTCCTTCTTGTTCTTTTTTACTTTTATTTATTTTTCTTTTATATCTTCATTTTCTGTTCTTCCTTTTGTTTCTACTCATTCTTTTGATATTTTTTCTCCTCATTCTACTCCTTTATTCTCTTAAATTCAGCTTCCTTTTCCAATCCTCTTCATATTTCTCTGTTCTATGCTATTTTATTCCTTGTGTGTTTTTATCTATTTTTTCCCCTTCTGCTGTAAAATTTCAAATAGGCTATCTTCGTTAGCACCCCAGAGACACTCGAAAGTGAAGCCAAATTGTTCGACACGGACGTATTTGAGTACATCACCATATCCCATGTATAGTTTTTTGTTGATTGATTTATTTATGGACGCTCTTCAACATCTCAGGTCATCAGCGTCCCATTCAACTCAGGGCGTGAAACGGCCGACAAATTTTGCTCAGAGGCCTCTCTTTCAGGCTTGAGGCTCTTTATCGTGCCGTAAATGTACGACATGGGACCCACGGCTTTACTTCCCTTCCGAAGGAAGCCATACTTAGGATTTTTACACCTGAAAAAATCCATCGGTCCTGGCCGGGTTTGAACCCGCGATCTTGGGTGTAGGAGGCACGTATGGTAACCACTACACCACCAGGACGAGCCCATGCATAGTGTACGAAAATAAGGTTGTAATTTTATGAAAGGTATGGAAGACCAGGAGCAGGGTGTCTAGCAGATCAGTGCAGTGGAAGATGTGGAGGTGCAGTCGAAGGATATACTGCAGACATATATCTGTCTAACTCTTGAAATGCACATTTAGTTATTTCAGACGTATAGTGCACTAATTAGTGTTCCATAATTTCTCAGACTCTTCATAATACCAAACCGAGCGGGCCGACTCAGGTGTCTGGACTACCATTTGGAACATCCCGGTCACTTAGACGACTCCAGGATCCTTTGAACGATTTTTTGCGCTGCTCTTCTGTAATTCTAGTTCTAGAATTCGCGACAAGCGAGGTGGGTTGCTTCTGTGTGCCTGGTGGTGGTTTGCGCTTTGAAAAGCTTCTGCCACGGCTTCTAGTATGCAAATGTCCCTTCTGAGGGGCTAGAATTCTTGAGGGAGGCTCCACCGTGGATACAATGCTAGGACCTAGGACCCTCGTTCCTGGATCCTGGCTGCATGCCATCTCCCTAATCTCGGAGGTGAACAATTCAATTCAATCCAACCCAAACACCTACAGACACATCATTGTTTCAAATATGCTAATGTGATTTTTGGACCACTGTCGCACACTTTTCACGTCTACTGTACATGTTGAAGGCTAATGATTAATTTGCTCTTGCACATACAGCCAAATCATCTGTCGGGCATCCTCCCTGTATTCTGCTCAAAAGCGACTGTGAACTATTTTTTTTTTGATTGATTTATTTATGGACGCTCTTTAACATCTCAGGTCATCAGCGTCCCATTCAATTCCGACCGTGAAACGGCCGACAAATTTTGCTCAGAGGTCTCTTCTTTCAGGCTTGAGGTTTTTTTATCGTGCCGTAAATGTACGACCGGGACCCACGGCTTTACTTCCCTTCCGAAGGAAGCCATACTTAGGATTTTTACGCCAGAAAAAATCCATCGTTTCTGGCCGGGTTCGAACTCACGATCTTGGGTTTAGGAGGCAAGTATGGTAACCACTACACCACCAGGACCGACTCTGTGAACTATCATTATGGATTTAGTCGTACGGAATTCCAGAGTACAAATTGTCTTCTTCACTCTTTTCACACCATCTGGTGTTCAACAGATCGAATTATGTCTGTATAAATATAGATTTCCAGAAATTTCTTCTCCCTGACCAAAATATTCAGAAAGTACTGATTATTTTTAAACTTCCGGAATATTTTGACTATATTAGTGAAACCATAGAACAAAGGGTCCACTGGAAAGAAACTTTTAGGCATAAAACTCTTTTTCTTTGCCTAAGTTTGAATACTTTTTGAACACACCTTGCAATAGAATCTTAAGGCTCTTTAGGCAGTTGAATCATGTCTGGAAACACCGAAAGATTTCCTGAAACAGGTGCCAAGAGCTTTTAATAACATTTTAAAAGAGTAATACCATCGTTTTCAAAAATAAATCAAATTGCCTTACGATAATCTTAAAGCATTATTATATTCTAGGTGGGCAATAGTTTAAAACCTTTTGAAGTTCTACATTTATCCATGAACGCTTAATTCCCGATTCAGTTTAAGTAATAAATCAGTGAAAGTTCACGAGTTAGGCGTTATTAGGCTGCTTGTGCAAAGTAAACAAGCCATACTACACTATCAGGGAAGTGGGTTACTTTAATATGTTTCCTAGAAAAGGTTGGATTTTACGTAGAAATTACGCAGTGAACCCAACTGCCAATCATTTATGGCCTGGTGTGGTATCCCTCCTATGCCATACTTCACACCAATAGGAAACATCCACTTGTGACGTCCTGCCTTCTTGCAGCTCTCTGTAGTAGATAAGATTTTGCCCTTCCCAAATACTTCATAAACTTGTTTATGTTTGTTGTTTATATCATAATTAAATAAAGTGGTCTTAAGTAGGTACGTAATAAAAAACATTGCGTACCTACTATCACTCCTACAGCCATTAATATGGCCACAGACTTCTCCAATGAGTGTCAATACAAGCGACATGCTTTCCCAAAAGCACGACTAAATTGAAACTATATTTTCATACGAGGGTTGTATAAATAGTAGCAACACATTCATCACATTGTGAGAGTTAGTACTGGTACAAGATTGTACATCTACTCCATGCACCCTTGTCGCCATCCCAGAAGTTACATACGGACGCACAGTGGTGTCAAACAGCACCGCCCTACAGATACGTTTTCTACGTTCGAACAATGAGAATGAATCAAAATTGAAAAAAGGAAAATATCTTGAGGGGCTACGGGTATCATGTGCCAATCGGACGGTGTATTATTGTGAGTCAGTTTTTCGGCAAGGACATGGTAGTGTGGATGGTGCGCATGTGCAAGTCACCTTAACACTGCAGCACACTATGTGGACCTGTTTTAGTTTCTACAGTAGGGGACTGTGAGGGTGCTTTCTTTAGAGGTAGGAATAACCCAACTGACAGAGTTGGGACATTCCCTTGAGTAATCCAAAATGACATTCCGTTTGGAATGGGAGGTACATGAATACATTCGCCAAACGCGATCGCCCGAGACTTCGATCTCTTCATCAAATTAAAGGAACCACTCAGTGAGAAGCGTTTACATAAAAGAAAAGCAACAATTCGAACATAATGCTTTTTTTCGCGAAATTAACAAAAACAATACTGCTACTAGTATTCATTGACTTTCAGAAGTGACAAGTGTGGCAGTGTATATAACAGTTTACTGGACCTATAATAAAAGTTTTAAGGAAACCCAGTCTCACGACTTTCAAATATACCGCAGTTACATTCCCACCGAGGAAAACTGGCATCCAAAAAACTTTTCGCTCACTTTCGGTGAAAAGAAAAAGACACAGAGTATTAAATCTGCAGATAAGAATGAAGTTGACTTGAGTTGACTTAAATTTACAATTATATAAAAATTACATTTTCTTTGAAGCACCAATAGATTCTCAAAATTAACTTTTTAGTATGAATGAATTAATTTACTGTTTGTGATCAAATAAAAATGTGGATGGTGTACTGTCTTCATTTCTATTCAAATAATATTTAATAAACAGATTACAACGAGTTTTGAAGAAAAGATTCATATGGACTCTATATACATACTTTTCAAGCTATTAAGTAGGTGGGTAAAATATTGTAACGGTGGCAAAGTTCCTTTTATTGGAATTCGCAGTTCATATATTGTATATATAAATTGACAGGAGATTGTGTGCTATTAAATATGCGGGTATTATAGTGTAAGGGTGGCAAATCTCCTTTGACCGCAGCAGATAAAAGAATTCGTAAATATCAATCAACGAAATGTGAGGATCAGTATGTGAGAATTTGATACTACTACCTTCACAACTATAGCATGATACTCTAATCGTCTGAGCTATCATGCCGTTCGCTTGAAAGCTTCATTATTTAGCTATGTCTGTGGAAGTCACAGTACCTTCGTCTCTCTGCGCTGTCGCTCGGGACCGCACGGGCCTGCAGCTCCAGCAGACTAAGATTTTTCTGGATATATGGATAAATTAAGGGCGGTGACTACTCGACGCAGATAGGGTCACCAACATATTCTCAGATAGAACACCCCGACATTAGTGGAGGCCCCCCTCCCTCCCCGAGTTCCTGGTGCCCCTCAGAAGATCCTCCGGGGTAAGAACCGCAAGAGTAAGCCACCATCACACCGCGCCACCCCACTTCACCCTGGCCCTTTCGACCCTGTAACAGTATTAATGGAATAAAATTATATGAAATGGAGTTCGAAAAATTCGTGGAACGTAAATATCCATTCCAGCATTCGCTTTAGTGACTAGGAGAAACCACGAAAACACTCAAGGTCAAAATGGCTTTACTAGGCGTCGAAATTCATAAGCACTTAACATCAAGTTAGGTGCAGTCAAACATAAGCTATGTGGCTCCAAGGAGCAAGTAAACAACTGATGAGTGAACAGGCGCAAGGGGAAATGATTGTTTGTAACCCGTAACTTGCCGTAACCCCTACCTGTTTTCTATAGTGCCATACCAACATAACTTCATTTCGCTTCTTTCAGATTTTAGTGCTTAGAAATTCTGATGCCTTCTCTTTAGTTTCCTTCAGCAACAGCAACACAAGCATTTTACATCGTATGCAATGGGTACTAACACCACTACCAAGGCTGAGCTATTCTTCTTTCCGTTTATGAAGTATTAGGAAGTTATCAAAAATCATTCGGCATGCTGACGCTACTAAATACCCATGGATCTGATTCTAGTATTGCTCCTCTATCAAGCTGATATCTATTTATCCTAAATATTGAATATTTCAGAAAATTATGTGAAGTTATGTTCTATTGACATAAGTAGTTCCAGCTTGTTAGTTTATCATTATATTAATATTATATTAGTTTTAATTCAACTTAAAGGACTGATTATGAACAATAATTGATGAGTGGAAATGTCAAACGTTCTAAGTGCCATTTGCTAAATTTTACAGCATAAGCAAAAAATATTCATCTCCGTTAGCATTTAACTTAATACACCCAAAATAATTATGAAGACATTTTTATTTCAAAATTGTTTTGTATAACAAATCGTTGCCATAAAATAAAATAAAATGTACAGTGGGAAAAAATAATAATAATAAGGAGATTATATGTGGCACATGATAGAAGAGTCGGTTACAAGTGCCATTCTAACTTTTGTTATATATTATTCCAGGTTTTACAAGGAAATAATTACAAAAATAACATTAATACGTTTTTTTAAATAGTGTTTAATGCCCATTTTAACTACTTAGGCTTCACAGGCAGTGGGCACTGATGATACATGAGATGAAATGATAAATTGGGAAAATATTTTTTTTAAGGAAGGAAGCATTTCAGTTCTAAGTTTAGGGTACATCCCCGGCATTTGCCATTTATGAGGACTGAGGAAAATCTGGAAAAAGCCTCAGTCAGGGAGGACGGCCCTGGTGAGAATCGAACCCCGGACCTCCCGTTCACGTGTCCGCTCCTTAACAACCTCGGCCATCCGTGGCGGTAATATTAATGATTAGCAGGAACTTTTGTCCTTAATGTTAATAAGGACAAAAGTAGAAGAACCTATTGTGAAACAAGATTACCAATTTTCAAATTTTTCCTTACAACTGACAGGAAGAGTTTCGTTTTTCAATTCATACACAGGGGTTAAAATTGAGCCTCATAAAACTTTCTGTGATCTTCAGGGAGGAATGGCAACGTGTAGGAGAGGTCTTTCTTTATTTCAACCGATAAACAGGATTGATCTTTCAGACAAAGCACAGGTTGCTGTATATTAACCACTGATTTTCCTCTCTTTAAAACTTCAAAACCTTCACTCTTTTAATGGTGAGCTATTTGAGATGAATGAGATCAAAATACTTTAAGCACTGTACATTTTGAAATGTTGATTTATGTGAATCAGCAACATTCTTAAAAATCAAATAAATCACTTGACTTCATTGGAACTGCATGAAAAATATTTATGAAGGTCTTACCTGCCCTTCTTCTTTTCTCTATAGTAACGAAATATCTATCGCAATCCATAAGGCTATGTCCACTTACTAACTATTTCTGTACTATAAGTATTTTCCCTTAAAAATGAATATTATCATGACATGGCACTTAGAACATCAGATGATAGTATCTAGAACTGCTTTATCTGTTAACGAGTATTTGAGCTATTTCATCCGTGTATAGGCACTTAGAACACTACTAGAAATTTGCATCCTGGTACATGAACATACTTTCGAAATAAAACGCTTAAATCTAAAAATGACACTTAGAACGTTTAATATTTACAATATTAATACCATCATTATATCATCATAATCAGCATTAATATTAACTATCTCACTTCGTAGACTTACCAAGAGCTTTATGGCGCTTTAAAAATTTTTACTTGAAAGAAAAATCAAAAAAGAGAAACTCAAGCTTTTCGCATAGATTTATCTTTTAAATTCTTATGGAAATATATATAAAAAAGTTTTATTATTTCATATTCCCTGTATATTTTAAGGGCTCATAACTAAGTACTGTATATTTCACAGAAACAGAGTTAAGCCTACATGGCTTCTGGCCTGATTGCTTAAGCAATCCCACTGGTTTTTCCAAACCTTTAGCTACGCTATGATAACTAATCGGAAATAAGATAGGAGAAGGTGCCATTTTGAAGTTCTAAGAACACTATTACAGCTCCCTTTTACATCATGCAATCCTTTCTTGGCAACTTTATATTATTTCCCATACTGTGTATAGAATTAGCCACATATTTCATAATATTAAAATGCTTTCCTTGGAAACTGAAGAAAAACTTATTAAGGTGACATAAATAAAAACATGTATTAGGGTGGCTGGCATAAGACTATAAAATTTAAACATTTTAGAACATAAAATTAACTATTTAAATTTGTGTGCTAATTTTGTATAAAGTATTTTTTTCGGCGCGAAAATTCTTTTCATTAGAGAAAGTTGGTTTTACTATATCTGTCAATGCAGATATTTTATGCTCAGCATACCAACACGGGTGGTTGATATTGTTGATTCATCAACGGTAGATCTGCAATTCGATTCCCTTCACGACTGAGGTTTACTTTAGGTTTTCTTCAGTACCCATCAATGGAAAATCGAGAGGCACCCAAGTCAGGCATGCCTCAAAGTGAAAACATTATTAAAACATCTTATGGTTGAGCTGAAATCAGAATGTCACCCAACAAATTATTCTGTCTTCACTGTAAGGAGTTCGATACACTTCGACTCGTCTACCACGCTAATGAGGACGACCTTCATACTGCTGTGACCTTGAAGCAAAGGGCTCCCTAACGGTTTTAATGACCGTTAAACACAACTGATGTAACATGAAGGATATAAAACAGGAATACTCCATGTATAACAAACTACATGCGAACTATGTTATCTTAAGAATCTATAATCTGCATTCGTGAGTTCTGGTGCATTAAAGAATCGAATTTCTGAATATGAACCGAACGAGAAGACGTAAACAGACAGACGTAATTTTCGGTAAAAAGGAAAGGAAATTCAACACATTTAATGTAAATTTTATTTGTTAATACAAAGTTATTTCAAATTATTAAAGCGGTTTCACAAATGAACTTTAACTTATTGGACATATACATGTACAAAAACGAACAATATTTGGTTTTATTTAAGTTGCATTTTGGATTTCTGCCACGAGAACGCAGCAGCAAGTAAAGATGGCGAAAGGCGCTGATTTGTTGATTTGTTTTATTTACGGACGTTCTTTAACAGCTCAGGTCATCAGCGTCCCATTCAATTCAGGGCGTGAAACGGCCGACAAATTTTGCTCAAAAGGCCCCTTCTTTCAGGCTTGAGATTCTTTTTCGCCCCGTAAATGTACGACAAGGGACACACGGCTTTACTTCCCTTCCGAAGGAAATCATACTTAGGATTTTTATGTCCAAAAAATACATCGATCCTGGCCGAGTTTTAACCCGCGATCTTGGGTTTAGGAGGCAAGTATGGTTACCACTATACCATCTGGACCGAAACGACAAGCGCGGAGAAAGCATATACTGTGCTTGAATTTCATTCATATCAGTCTGTCGTAACATGCAACGACTGTTCAAAATGAAGTTTAAAATAGATTCACCAATTGCCAACTCCACTCGGCAATGACTTTCGCAGTTTACAATTCAGGATGACTCTGTAAAGGGAAATCAGCGGGTCGGCCTGCAGTGACTGAAGAAATCGTTGAGAGCGTGCGGGCGAGTTTTACACGTAGCCCACAGAGATCGACGAACAGAGCAAGCAGAGAGCTGAACATTCCCCAATGGACCGTTTGGAAGATCTTACGGAAACGGTTGCATCAGAGACCTTACCGGTTGCATTTGCTCCCAGCCCTGACGCCCAATGACAAAGTGTTTTAGTTTTTGGCACAGTTGCAACGAATTTGTGGAAGAGGATGTTTTGGTGAGAGACTGTCTTCAGTGATGAAACATTTTTTGTGAATGGCAAAGTGAACAGACACAATGTACGAATCGCCAAATTGCCAAATCGCACAGAAAATCGCCAAAAGTTAATGTGTTCTGTGCAGTGCATAGTTTAAACGTTTATAGTTCCTTTTTCTTCTGCGAAGAGACCATTACAGACACGTATATCCGGACATTCTGGAAAATTGACTCATGCTGCAGCTGGATCAGTCATGGTGATGGTCGGCATAGCCTCCGACCTAACCTAACCTAACCCCATGCGATTTTTTTATTTGGGGGTATGTCAAAGATTCAGTGTTTCTGCCTCATTTACCAGCAAACCTACCAGAACTGCGATCTCATATCAACAATGAACAGGTTGATATAAACATGTTGCCTCGAGAACTTGATTATAGACCTGATATTTGCAGAATCAATAGGGCAGCATACATGGAGCATTATATGTACAACTTTTTGAGTTTTTCTTTATGCCATAACGTTTTCTGATAACATATTAAATAATATAGTCACTGTAAATTTACGAAACTGCTTCAGTCATTTAATGTCTATCGAGACTATATCTTGGGTTTATCCAATTTTCAAAAGTTTCAATAGTTTTCTCGATTGGAATGAATCGTTACAGCAAGAGAAGGATATATTGCTCTTTAGCCATACTCAAGAGCTGGTCGTTTCTGTGGGCAGTTCCAGAAGAAAGGGATGAGATGAGGGAGAATTTGGGCGTTCAGGATCAACGTGCAATGAGGCACAGACGTAAGACAGGATCCCTAACGTGTTTCCGGATAGAACACCCACTCTCCCCAAATAGTTCAAGTCCCACCATAGAGACTGCTTCCATAACAGACGCCGGGGCAAAGCTCAAGCCAAACACACCTCACCAGCTCACAATACCCTGGTAATTCCGAACGTGTAACAGAACCAATATAATGCGAGATGTGAAGAAGGAAAGGGTCATCTTAAGCGACCAAGCGAAATCACTAACCAATCCAGAACCTTCCGGTCTCAAACAATACGCTGTTCGGTATCTAGATTTTGTCTAATAACAATGCCTATGACGATTGTCCCCGCTCAGCTAAATGTTTCATTCCGGAAACGGAACGGTTCGCTAGGGCTATGTATGGGGAATACAGGGGATGAGGGATGCATTCGAAACCAAATTCCTGCACTTCTGTAATTGCAGCTGTCGATGTGGGACGGCATGTATCCTGACAAAAAAAAAAAAAAAAAAAAAAAACATCTTTTTAGGTGTCTGTCTTCGTTGTATTTTCCTTAAATTCATCTTTCTAACAGATCATTTAAAAGTATTGTAAAAACATTCACAACAATAATAGATAAATATCTAAGATCTTTTTTCGTATCGCGGTGCTTTAATTGTAGTTGCCGTTTTATCTAGTCGTAGGCGTTAATACTTGGTTCAGCAGCATTAAATACTTCTTTACTGATAGTCAACAGTTATTTCAAGAAACTCAATGCTATCACTAATGGCGTTAACATAGAATGATCTTCCTAGTCAAAAATGTTTCTATATCTCAATATGTTTGATTGAAAAATTACTTTCCTTGCATTTTATTTTTGTAGAATAAAATTCAACATATGTGGATCTTCCATTTCGGTACAATAGCCCCCCCCCCCAATAATAATATTAAACGCTGCTCATGCTCAAGCGGTAACGCTTGGCACTGGCATTCATGAGTTTGCGGTTAAACTTCTTTGGGCATGGCCGTCCTGAATTTTCCCCTTGGTCGCTTAGGCGAATACTGGGATGGATCTTTCCTTTCCATGCATTTTCTGCGTCTCATTTCATTCCGTTAACTCTGATTGCAGGGTCGAAACTCTCAGATGTGACGGGTAGGTGCTGCTTGCAGTGTGACGGTGGCTTGCGCTTTTGAAGTGTTTTTTCTCCGAAATCTAATGTGGAAGCGAAGCGGCTCTTTAGAATTTTTTTCCACCTCGTCCCTTTTCTCCCGGAGGTGTCCTCGAGCGCGTAGACACAAACAGCAGCCGTTGAGCACGGCTAAAGTATGGAAAATTCCTCTTTTGTCTCCACTAATTCCACTCATTGCATTTCTCATGAATCGTCCAACTTTATGGCAGATGCGACGACGGTAAATTCACATTCTACTATGACATTTGATTCATTCTATATCTAAGATTTCCAGGAACGCGGGTGTTTTTGTAATCGCCTTAGCAGATAATAAATACTTTTAATTTGTATGAATCTCATTTCAGATTAATCATCCTTATCAAAGTAGTAAAGATATGCTACTTTCAGTTCCAGGCTATTCCGGCAACGCAGGATTAGTTATCATTAACATGAATAATGATTAGTTATTTGATATTCTTTTAATAGAAATTCATCTTTCTGGCGCAATATCTTCCGGTTTTTAAGAAATCTATTTACTCTTGTAATGCACGTATTTCAATGAATTTTTGCTTGTGTTTAGATCATTTATTGTGGCATTATGAAAGCTCTAGAATACTTAATAACCAAATTTATAACGGTTTTATGTACTCACTTTAAACAGACATACAAAAAAGTCTTTCCTTGTACAGCGAAACCTCCCTAACCCGTACAATTATGATTCAATAAAAATGGTTCAATTTTACATGATAGAGGAAGGCAGATTTTAATAGTATGTGTATACATATGCATACCATTTAAAGGAAATGACATACAGAATATAAATAGACTTTTGCGCTTCAAACGTCAACAGTAACTGCGGACCACTCTGCTTATTTTAGGCGTGCAATTGTTTGGTTCTATAAGTTTACAGTTATGCACAGTGTACTTTCTGGGGATTATGTAACAATTTTACATTTTATAAAAATTTAAAGAAGCACAACAGAGAACAAAAGTTAAAAAAAATGCTAAGATTAATGACCCATTGCAAAGCATAGAGAAAATTCATTCAATCTCGAATAGGTAGCAGAAAGCCAGTTAGGGGAAAAAACCCCATCCTATTGATATTACTTGTTGATTTGTTTTATTTACAGACGCTCTTTAACATCTTAGGTCATCTGTGTCCCATTCAATTCACAGCGTGAAACGGCCGGTAAATTTTGCTCAGATGCCTCTTCTTTCAGGCTTGAGGTTTTTGATGTTACAGTACTATTTAGATGTTTAGAGATAAATGCCAATCACATTTAAACAAGTTAGCAGATATACACAATAGAAAGAGTAACTGCCCTAGTTAAGACTATAAGAGGTGTCCAGCTTCCAGCATTCAGGAGTGTCCACAGGTTAAGGCATAGACATTTGTCCGGCTCCAACAAAAGATGTCCAACATAATGAAGTGTCTAAGAAACAGGGGTTTAATTGCACTGATTGAATGAAAGCTCACGCTAAAGTACTAAGCAAGCATACCTATTGCGACTTGAGTGACCAATGCTGAAGGAGTTATTGGCGGTGGGATAGGTGGGCGTTTTAATATATATGAAAATTATATAGCCCCACGTTGGTGGGCCAAAGTTTGAAGAGGTTATGGGTGGCGGTAGGAACGGTGATGGAAGTTTGATTATTTGCTATACAGCTCACCACTCAGTAACTCTTCTAGTCGATCTACAGGGATGTTGCCGGTTTTTGGAAGCTCATCGTGCCGGGTTGAGTGAGGGGAATTAAAGGTAATATATTGACCAGAGAGAACACCTTGTTATCTGCCGGTTGACGTCGTTTATTCAACAAAGAGTGCATACGAGGGCGTTTCTGTTCGGACCGCAGTAATGAGACGTTTGACAGACACTCCGAGCTATAACATTATGATTTCTGAATGCTGAGAAGACGCGCCGAGCAGAAGCGAAGCTCGAACATTGCTGTTCCAATCCGTTCTCTGACTTCCGAATGCTGAATACTCGACTATTGAATGACCAGAAAAGAAAAGACAAAAAAAAAAAAAAAGGGGGGGGGCGATTTCACGTCCTTAAGTACTCAAAAAGGCTCGCTTGACCAAGTGATACAGGGACGTTTTATTTTCCCGCCACTATGAATTTAGACATCCTTATAGGCTATCGGTGGCCTCATGTAACTCTCATATTATTGGTTAGTCAGATTATCTGAAGGTAACCACTTGGCAATTCGTCCAGCGTTCAATTTCAGCTTCTGCCATACGTTAGAGTTCGACGCACCTTAACGGGAGCACAGGTGTGAACAGCGTTCTTCTTTGCCAACATACCTGCCCGGGGGCGAGCAGCCTTCCTTCCAATGAACAAAAGAAAGATGTGCTCCATTGTCTGCCAAAACGGTCCCTCTGCTGTTCGAGCGAGAATTCCTGCTTTTCGCGACATTTTTACAAACTTAGAAACCGCCACTTATAACTAGCTGAAATAAAATGTTACATATATTCTGATCAATATCTCAATATTGATGGAGTATCAAAAACTGCATCAAAGCTTGTACCATTCATCATTGCGAGTTCTCGATTATCCGCGAGTATTAAGTTCAAATTAAAGGATATTATCAGACCTCTTTAGTGGTCAAACTGATTTGTAAGCAAATCTATGGCATATTCATTTACTGCAGAAGCTTTCCGAGTTTTAGGTGTTTAGACTTACCCTCTGTGTAAATGTTGTGCATGACGGCGTCCACCGTAAGACTTGCCCAGCCAAATCGCTTCCAGTGCTCACGTGTTGGGGCACACACCTCCAGGAAACGGTGTGTGTGGTCTCTGAAACAAGCCATGTCGGTCCCGCAGTTGTGATCCCTGTCCAGAGGAACGGCGGCTGCACTTTTGGCACCTCTTACAGAACAACAGACGTGCACGGTCGTCCACAACAAGCGGTGCACCGGTTCTTGAGGGAAGCCCATTTCTTGCAGATGGCGCTCACCTAGCAGTACCCAAAGCAGCGCTAGAACTCGAGCCCTCAACACAGAATCCTGCCTCGTCCTGCAATGTTCCATAGCTCAAGTCAGTATATGTAAAACTATTAATAGGGAAGAACATGTATTAATCTGTATCTATACTCTTAACATATTCCTATCAGGAACTGTTGAAAAAGAAATGATCCATCATAAAGCTAGTCATTTAACTTTTGCTTCTAGAGTTTATACAGATAGTCCAATTTAAACCACAAATAAAATAAATATATCAACAGCAAATGTGTATTTTGGAAGAGAAACAAATGTACCTACATTTGGTACTGAACATTACACAAATTATGCAGCAAAATTTTGGTTGCTGTAGAGTTGTAAGCAAGAATAAAAACTTAAAACACTCATATAATGAATATCTATATCTGTAATGAGATATTTATATAATTAAAAAGTAGCATTTTCTCATAAGTTTCCGGCCAGAAAAGAAGACCATGATACATTGTTGCGTGTTCATGTTGTCTGATACAAGTGCTAGGAATGTAAGCACTAACTTTGCTTTCAGGCCAAGCCAATCGTTTGCTTGGAGAAACTATTTAAGTCAGATTAACACACAATCTTGGTGATGTGTGTACAGAAGTTTCTTCATATTCCACTGTGAAAAAGTGATACATATTATTTCATTAGGGCAAAGAGAAATGTGAAGATGAAGGTAGGTGGTGGATATGTTGACACAAGGAAACATCTGCCTTGTTGAGGAGGAAGTTGTTAATGACTTAAAGAAATAGTTACAAGGTTAGAGCTTTCTAAAACAACTGTGAATAGCATTTTCATCTATATTTACATATGCGTAATGTCAGTGTAGAATGGACTACTGGAATTCTTTCAGTACTTCAAATGCAAGTGAGCGTGGAATGTTGTCATAGTCATAAGGGACGGAGCTATGGTTCTCTACTATAACTTTGCTTCAAGAGTAGCGGAAGGGGGATGAAGAACTCCTAAAAAGTTGAAAGTCGCACAGTCTACTAAGAAAACCGTTTCGATAAGTTTTGGGAACTGCAGAGGAATTTTGATGGTATACTTCAAAGAAAGGAACACAATAGTGATTGAGAAGTAATAAGATGAGGAAAAGAGGAGTGAATTGCTGAGTTGAGGATTTCGTGTACTGCACGACAACGCGCAGTCCACAAGGCTGCTTTGAACGCATGAGGCTTCCAGCAGCTGAGTCATCCACCATATAGCCCAGACCTTGCCAAATGACTATTACGTTGTTTCCCAGCATTTTGCAGGCAAAGCTGCGGAATATTTTTAGGGTGATAGTAAAGAGAGATTACGTATGTGCGTTGTCATTCTACCACCTATCCAACATGTTCAGGCCTGAAACTTGCAATTTTAATATTTAGTATATTACAACATGAACACTATTTGTGGTACGGTAGATGTCAAGCAGATACTCCATTCTTGTCCAAGTATTCCTCAACACAGTGGCATTTTAAATTGCAAAGCAGATTCGCCGCTTCAATTTATCAAGGTCAGCCGCTGGTGTTCCGCATACTTTTTTTTTAATGAATCAGCATAAGTAAATGTTGAACAACAGTGTCAGATGTGATGATATTGGTGGCCAGGCAATAGTCTTGGGTTCTCTACCAATACATTGTCTCATTTAATTAACTATAAACGAAACGAGCCTTATCATTTGTATAATTTCCTGTTTATGTCACAGATGGAATACCATTTGATCAACTTGCAACCTCTTCAAACTCTTCCAATAGCTTTACCTTAACTTAAATGATATTCTAGGCAGTGCGACCCCTTTTCCAAAACAGCTAATTATTTAGCTCTAAAGAGACTGGATACCGTCTACTTCAATTTCAATGTTGTAGTTTGAAAAGCAGTTCTTATGTATACCTCAAACTTTCAGGGGTAACTCCCAAAGTATATTTACGGTACAAATAATGAAGATATGAAGATCTGAAGGCTTCAACAAAATTCTGATACATTTAAATTTAATAATTATTCTAGCAAAACCAGTTTCATCCAACAACCAACAGTACTCTATCTTTAACTTTTACTAGACAAACTTAAACTAATTATTTTCATTTTTCTAATTTCTCAGATATTTTATTTCATCTTTCTCCTTTTTATTCTGAAATTGGATCTTTTTTACGGATGTTTTCATTTAGTATGAACGAATGAACGAACGAACGAATGGATGATTTTATTTCAGCAATAAATTATACATTCAAATTTATATTTTTCCTCGCTTTTTGTTAATTATACATTTTCAATCCATTTTCAGCAGACCACATTACAATTTAATTTACATAAACATACAAGGACTCTAAAAGTTTGGCAGCCCCAAAACTGGTTCTCCCATATCCCAACCACCAGATTATATGTATGGTAAAGAACCCCTAAAATAAACTACTAATTTTCACCACTGCATGTGCTACCAAGCTCCTTCCTTGTAATTTTTCTGCTTCACTTATCCCTTAATTTTCTTAAAAATTCCCCTATCTTATTAATTTTCTGTACTCTCGTATCGGATAACATTTTTTTGCTATTATCTCTTGTAATTTGTTCCATTTTCCATCCCAAATACTATCCCTCCACCTTTTTACCATTTCGCATTCAATTATACAATGGAACCGACCACTCAAAATGCATCCTACTTTACAATTTATCCTTAGTCCTTTCAGAAATAATTCCCCTATACACATTCAGCAAAACCTATTCTTCCAAATTGGGCACACATGTCCATATATATCTCCCGTCCCCAATTTCTTTTAACTGTTTTATATAAATCTAAGGAACGTTCATCTTCCAAGCTAGCCCACATCTCTTACCTCTCTATATCTTCTACCTGTGTCTCACTTCTTTCCAAAAACCACAAACAACATTTTCCCCCAATCGCTACACATTTCCCTTTCTAATTTCTTCTAATAGTTTTTCCACCTCTCCAAGCCAACACACTCTTCCCAATACATCTCTTTGGTATGTAAGAAACTCCTTTACCGCCTCATTATTGTAGATTCAAAGATTCTTTGGTTATAGTTTTACCCTTTCTTTTCTTTTTCTATGGTTTTGCAACAATGGCCATGGCTTTACGACTTCTTTAATAGAGGGCAGTATTGCAGGATGACATGTAATCACCCCGCCAGCTGTCTATCACGCGGTTTTCTATATCGAAGAACGCCACCTCTCCATCAGGCAGCTGCCCAATTGTCCTCACGAGGCTAGGTGACTCCGTTCTAAACCTCCCTAACTTAGAAAAATTCATAAGCAGGTATCAGGAATCGAACTATGATTTAAATAGGTATAAGTGAATTTCTATTCGGAAACACGAAAAGTTATATGTAACTGTTCCAGTACAAGTGACTTTTTTTTTTAAAAGGAAAACTCATTAACATTAGAAATAAGGGAGAAAAATGAATAGTGTTGTTTCACGTATAGAAGAACGCTTCCTAATACAAAGTAATCGCCCTACTTTAAAATACATTTGTTATTAACACCAACAAGTCAAGAGGTTCATTCCTGCATGAAATAAAATGTGTTTGTCAACGCCCCTTTTCACAGAAGTGGACTGTTTTGCAATATGCCATCAAGTTTTACATCCAAAGATTCAAAGCCACACAATGCTTTTATTAGGAATGTTTTTGACCGTATGATTTTTCCAATCTCTCTCGAAAACATTTTGTACAACCCTTTTTCATTATCAGAAAGTTAGGACAAAATAAGAACGTGCAAGACCTTTTGGCCTTTCCTTACATATATGTAGCAATAACTTGATTTAAAGTTAGATATTTTAACCACTATCTTTGGCATGTCTCACTTCCAAGAAATATCACATATCCTAACCTCAAGAAATAGTATGGTTTTCAGGCACCAATTGATTATAAAATAATTGTCAAAGTATTTGCTTTTCTTTATGGTTATTTCCATCTTAAAAATAGAAAACTAATAAATTTAAACTTACACAGTGTTTTGATTTTTTAAAAAAGATCATGTCGTTTAAAGCAACAAACTATAAATACATAAGATAAAACTAGCAACAACAAATTTAAATAACGATAGGAATAATAAGGAAAATTTAATGATTCTTTTATTTAGAAATGGCAAGGTTTTGAATAAACCTGATATTGTAATCGTTAAGAAAAAGACGAATAATAACGCTGTGTATATTTGAAACTTATAAAAATGCAGCGATTATGATAACATAAATATGAAAGAATTAAATTATATAATTCATTATAAATAAAATGTCTTAGAATTACATATCAGAGCGTCCTTCATAACCGCCACGAGTGGCCGAGGACTTTAAGGCGCGGACTCGTGAGCGGTAGGTCAGGGGTTCGAATTCCAGCCAGGTTCGTCCTCCCGGACAGAGGTTTTTTCCAGGTTTTCCTCAGTCTTCATAACTGGTAAATGCCGGGGAGGTACCTTAAACTTAGGCCTGGAACGTTTCCTTCCTTAAAAAAAATCCTTTCCTAATATATCATTTCATTTCATGCATCATCAGTGTTACCGCCTGTGGTGCCTCAGTAGTAAAAATGGGCGTGAACACTATTAAAAAAACCGCTAAAGAAAACCAAGCCCTTATAATCGACCAGTAGGGAACCTTCAACTACTGCTGGGCGATACGAACGGAGCAATTCTAGAGACAACCAGAACATAATAATAATATTTGACCGCCTAATGGTCTAATGGTAGCATTTGGGCCTACTAATCCGGAGGTCCTGAATTCAAATCCCGGTCAGGTCAAGCTGGAAGTTTTATTTTTCAGAGTTTTTCTGAAGGTGAATGCTAGATAGCTGTAAGGCACTATGGATTCCGAGCTCACGTGCGCCATCATTAATTAATTTTATTTCATTCAAATATACCTATAGTATCAGTTCATAATCTGCAGATGTCGCGAGAAGGCCAATGCAGTCAAAGAGTCGATAATAAAGCATATATAATAGTCATATTTCTTTAAGATGGTACGATACCCTACAAGTATCGTTGAGAAATTAATGAACTGAAATTTGATACCAATTCATTAATTTAAATCAAACTTCTGATTTGGGTTTACTAGCTGACCACCTGCTTAGTCTAGTGGTTAGCGTAGCTGACTGCTGATCGGTAAGCCCGGGCTTGATTTCCGGTACCTACATAGGCCTTTTACTAAGTTAGGAAGGTCTAGAACGGGTTCCATCCAGCCTCGTGAGGACAATTGGGAAGCTGCCTGATGAAGAGGTGGCGTTCTTCGCGTGATAGGCAACTGGCTCCCCTGCAATAATGTCCTCTATCAATGAAATCGTTTAGCCGGAGGTAGAGGATGCAGAGGTCGCTGGATGTTATAGTTATTGAGTTCTGATCAAAACGAATAAAATACAAAATTATAAATAAGTTTGCCAAGTTCCCACAGCAATATAATCGAATCAAAGATGGATGCATACTATATACCAGAAACAAACTCCAACCAAAACCGTGGTAGGCCCGGATGCACCACCAAATGAAAGAAGAAGGAGCTTTTAGAATGAAAAAAATCCCTGAAGCGGCAATATGAAACTTTTGGCAGGTGATGAACTTAAGGGAAACGCTGAGGAGTATTTTTGTAAACTTTACGAATATGACTTGTGCTGGTATGCTTAGACAGAGTGCATTGATTTTAAAGGATAGAGGAAATTAAAGAGTAAATTCCTTTTTTGTATATTTCATTACCAGAACTGTTTATTAAAATGCCAAAACACTTTTAAGTAATATTAAATTTATAGCGAATCATCACTAGAATCTTTGAAAATTGTCATTGTTGCCAACAATTTTCAAGGGCATAACAAGCTTTATGGGTATTCAGAGGTGAATTACTGTCAAAATTTTGAAAAATTAAAACTCTTGTTTTAAAGATTAAAAAAATATCAATTTCCTATGCTAATTATCTATGTTGCTTTCCACGCGAGAGGTCTTAAAACGCCTGTTAAGAGGGATTGTAAAATGTTCTAGTTATATTTTAAATGCGTGCATTTGGAATGTAATTTTTCACACAATTTTATACATTTAAAATATTCCACAAAATTATATGTCCTTCACGTTTATAACATTTAATCCAAACATCGTATGATTATTGAAATATTTTAATATTAATAAACATTTAAGATAATTAATTTGGCCAATAATGTAAATACGCGAGAAATGTTATAGTAAAAGTTTTGTTTTGTTTTTTGTTTTTTCCCTCAGAGACAAGGACTTGGAAAACATTTATATGGCAGTTTGTTTTCTAAACAATCTTTTAAAACCTTAACCTCTTTACTTGCTCAAAATTATAAGCACATTAGAATATAAAAGTAAATAAAACATTTTTATAAGTGAAATATCAACATCTAAATTTCATCATATGTATCACCGTCTTGGATGGCCGAGGCGTAAAGGCGTGGACTCGAGAGCGGGAAGTCGGGTGTTCGACTTCCATCAGAACCACCGTTCCTCAATGAAGTTTTTTTTTCAGGTTTTCCATAAATGGTAAATACCGGGGAAGTACCCTGAACTTAGGCCTGGAGTGCTTCCCTCCTTAAAAAAAAACTCTTTCCCAATATAACATTTCATTTCATGTATCATCAGTGTCCACCGCCTGTGATGCCTCAGTAGTTAAAACGGGCGTTAAACACTATTAGAAAAAATTATATTTATCATACTGGTTGAGTACTCTATGATAAGCATTTGAGAAAGATTATTTGAAATTTGCAATTTCTAGAAATTTCACGCGTGAGTACCATTACTGAAAATATTAAATATACATCACCTTCTAAACACATTAGATTCCCAGTCATCAGCTGACTTCTCGGCGCTGGAAGATGCTCTGCAAAAGCTGTTCGGCACTACAACAGAAACACGAATAGCATTGGCCCTCTTTTCAGTCGCCGAAACCCCACCACGTAGTCCTTTTTCAAGTCGATACTCAGTTCCCTTTTTATAGAAACGCATATCCATTGCAAGCGAAACTTTGTCGTTCATCTCCTCCAGTTTGTTACGAACACTGCAAGCCAGTGAAGTGAAAGATGATGTTTGTGGCTGACTGCCACTAAACGAAGTGTCACTGGCTGAGGTGGGCTTTGGATCTAGAGCAGTAATTTCCTTCTTGATGTTCATAGAAGTTGCTAAGATACACGGGTGATTGTGGTTACCTATAGATGAAGATACTTTACACATTTTAGCATGACACCACGTTACATCGGCTGTTCGATCCGTTGCCAAGAGGGGCACTTTTTGTATCGATGACAGGTGCCAAATACTTGATGGAGTACTACAGTGAAAAGCATTGTTTGCTGAATTGATAGGATTTGCGCTGTTTGAAGCAATTCCTGTGCTGGTACATATTTGCCTTCCGTGGCAAAGTACTGATTCCGTTCTGACAGGGTACGTGCTTGGTGACGAGGTTTGGGACACGGTTGGTGCTTGTGGTGAAGCCTCTGGGGACCGAGGAAACCATGAATTTGGAAGACTGCTGTTAGCTGTGCAGTGAAAACCATAAGGCTGTGTCCTCACGATAGAATTGTGCAATGAATGATCATTGGACATGAAGGGCAGTTGATGAAAATCTGACGGTGTTGGTTGATGAAATGCTTGAACTTGTGACGGTATCTTTCTTGCTGAAGTATATTCTACAGAGTTATGCTGTAGATAGCCATGTTGTTGAGAGATTTTGTGGTTTCTTACGACATTTGGCAAACGGGATGATGTGATTTCATCGCAATGTTGAAAGTTTGGCACACATATAGTTAAGTGATGGTGACTGGGATGAGATACCTCATAATTTGTATCGCATTTCGTCAGAGCTTCCCCTGCACAGCAGCTCCTGGCCTCATAATGAGGATTCAAATCAGCCTCTTGAGGAAATACATCGTAGTGAAGCTGTTTGTTGAGTATACGTTGGAACGCCGATATTCTGTTGTTTTCTAGCTGAATGAAATTATGACCTATAGGCTCCCGCGAAACTCCAGTTTGAGGAGAAAGAGGCAACAAAGGCTGTGGCTTAACCAGAGTTGGTGAACTTGCTATGTCTCTTTCTACTTTTGATTCTTGTGTTTCCCCATATCTGTTCTGAATTACAGCAGATACTGAATGTTGTTGACTCTGTCTGTTTTGAAGGAGCCATAATTTATAGCTATTTTGGTAGCCTCTTATAGGTGGAGGGTCAGGGATCATAGTTTCCTGCTCAGGTGACCTGTTATAGTACGCCACCATTTACGTTTCAAAATCCAGCAAATGAAAGCAACGACAATAAAAAGAAGTAGACGTTTATTTCCTCTTCTCTTCAGCTGTATTCAACAGTACTGCGAAAAAAGAAAATTAAATTTGTATTTTTATACTATTTGAAATATATCAGGCATAGCCCAATTAACCCAATTACAATCCAAGTTGAGTGTATTGAGCATAATAGTAAGTAGATGTTATTTTACAAATTAAAGTTACAAGTCACACATTAATACACAAGTAATAAATTTATTTGATATGTTTTTAATACTTATTGAAAAACAAGAATCTAAGATACTCACAGGAAAATTATGACATTGAAACTAAATAGAACAAAGCATTAGCAAGTATAAGTTTTCATTACATCATTAAAACCACCACCGGTGACCGAGGTCGTTAAGGCGCGGACTCGTGAGCGGAAGGTCTGGGGTTCGAATCTCACCAGGACCATCCTCCCTAACTGGGTTTTTTTCCAGGTTTTCCTCAGACCTCATAACTGGCAAATGCTGGGGAGGAATCCTAAACTTAGGTCTGGGACGCTTCCTTCCTTAAAAAAATCCTTCCCCAATGTATCATTTCATTTCATGTATCATCAGTGTTCACCGCCTGTGGTGCCACAGTAGTAAAAACGGGCGTTAAACACTACTAAAAAAATTACATCATTAAAAACTTCAAAAAGAAAATTAGCATAATTTTTTTTATTTCCCCTGGGATACATTTATGTAACTATTTACAAAACGTAATACTAAAATATATTACGTTAATATTTAGGATTAAAGGGGTTTAATAAGTATAAATTAAAATAATAATAATACTTAATATTTATACTTTTTTGCAAAAGACAAGGGAATATTTACTGAAATCTTCTTGTAATTCTTTCAAAAACAAAGCTAAAATTTTGTTCTTTGCTTTATTATACGCCTCCCTGTTACTATTAATTTGGTAAATTGTAAGTAGAAATTGTTAATATTTTGTATTTTTAATTCGCTCTGACGATAAATTAAATCATTACTGGATAAAATTTAATAGCACGTTAGTGCTATTTATTTTTTAAAATTTATTTAAACATTTTCACTACATCGACAATTAGTGGATTTCTGAAACTGGGGTTAACACGATGTATTTAAAAAATAAAATGTTAAAAGAAAAGATAAACTAATAAAGAGTTTCCATTTTTACACATGCCACATATTAAAATCCAAGGACAAACCATTGTGAAAGCTGTGACAAAATTGATTCTTAAATTTATTAAAACTGACATTTTAGCATAGACCAATGAGTTTTAAAATTTATTAATTTAATTATTTGTTGAAAATTAATTCTAAATTACAATATGTAGGTAATTTTTATCTAATTTCTTTATCCACGTGGAGAGAATGAGTTTAAAAAGACAAAAAGGATAAGAACAGGAATTATAATATATAATTCCATTGATAAAACATAATATTAAACGTAAATGAAAGCGGAAAAACTAAAACGTAAAATTCATACACAAAAACTCTTAACGAATACTGATCCCTAAAGTTTATTTTTATTTTAAAAAATAGAAACGAATTTATAAGAGTGTGCTATAATAATTCACTAATTGGAAACTATATTTGCCTATAGGAAGGTTGAATAGTTTATTATAAATTATCCATGAAATATTATTAATTAATTTTTCCTTTTCAAGTGTTTTTAAAAACTTAATGTGTTGCAGGCATACAGTTTTCACTACCTTATATTTCAGGAAAAAGTAATATGTTATTATAAAGTTAAAGAGCTAATAAAATTTTCTGTAGATAAAAGAAAACTTTCTGGGAATATATATAACTAAAAACGATTTATTTGCCGTCTTTAAATAATGACACAAAATCAGTTTTTACTCAGTACAGTACTTTTACTCTACATAATATTTCCGAAAGACAAATAGTTCGGTAAAGTAAAGTATTTCAAGTGCATTTTACACACAAATATAGAAAAATGATTCATAGTGGTTAATACTTTTGGAATATTCAGTATATATTTTAATTTCCTTTAGAACTGATTACATTATTACCTTTAATATAAATAAATGCCCATTTTCTAAAAGAGAGATCAATTAAAGCTGTCATGAAAAAGAACAGATGTCATAATGTTCACATAGCGCTGTTTTATATTGGGCAAAGTCACAATGTGATACAAAGTGTATGCCTACCAGAGATTCAAATAATAGAGAAATTATATTTATAATATTCATATTTCAGATTTTTTTGAATGATGTTTGACGCCAATTTTTACTACTGAGGCACCACAGGCGGTGGACATTGATTATACATAAATGAAGTAATAAATTGGGATAGGATTTTTTTTTAAAGGAAGGAAACGTTCTAGGCCTAAGTTTAGGATATCTCCCCAGCATTTATGAGGACTGAGGAAAACCTGAAAAAAAAAACAGTCAGGAAGGAGGGTTCTGCCGGGATTGAAACCCCAGACCTCCCACTCAAGAGTGCGCGCCTTAAAGACCTCGGCCACCCGTGACGGTATTTCAAAATTGGACCTCTAAACTCAGCCGGTTATATCTAAAATTATGGAGAAAAATATACAATTTTTTATGAACTGTAAACTTTTTGAATACGCTTAATGTAAATGCAAACTACCAACTTAAAGAACTAGGGGGAATAACAATGTTTATTATTAATAAAAGTATATATATATACATATATATACATATGCAATAAAATAGCAGTAGAAATAGTAAAAATATTCTACTCTCATTCCGCTACGCATTCGGAGTTTGTATATATTATTGGGAACCTGTTGACCTTCAATGGATACACAATTGCCAGTAAGGCTGGAGTTAAAGTTTCGCTGTCGCAGGCAAATGACATGCTTAGTCATGATTATTGCGCCAACAGTTTCAATTGCTTTTCCATACGAACGCGCGTTAGAATTTCTACTGTATGTTTTTGCATTGTGAAGTGAGCCAAGAGTGAGATATAAGCTAGAACAAAGAATGGTGCAAATTTATGATTATTATGTGCAAAAGAAATGGTTTCGTGCTGAATTTCCAGAAATAACGTCTTTTATCGGGAAATGAAAGTTTCAGATCAGTACGCAAAGTTCAAATCCAAGATATTTTTATTGATAGGAAGCAGAGGTAAAATAAAAACTGGTTTTAATAGAGAATAAGTTTGAAGAAATAGGCTATTTTTTTTTCTTCAAAAGTCTTTAACACGATTAATCCAGCAAGTTTGTGCAACTGTCAGCAGTGCGTATAAAGCCACTCAGCTGCTGCCCCTTTATCCATTAAAATTACTGTTGTACTTGAAATAAAACCCAAATGGAGGCGCTGAAACAAAACATTCGGGCAGACATTAGGATATTCGGGGGGATGGATTGCGGTATCTGTTTCAAAATCTTTTCGAAAGGTCAGGCATATCTCACAACGGAAAGCATGATCTCTATGATGATGGGTACAATATTTATTACTATTTACTATAGGAAAAAAAAAAAAAACGAGTTCTATGTGTTCGTACCGCACGACATAATTTTCTACGGCAGCTGTCGAGGTCGTTACGCAGTAACTTCCCGTCGGCATAATCAATTTCAAATAGCATAGCGAAATGAGATGCCTATAAAACAGCAACAATAAATAAAGAGTAAGACAAGGGTCAATTCTCCTACCACTGTCATTTAATGAATACATCTATATTTACGATATGTATAAAATAATAGACAGATACTATTTATTTCTGAAAATGTTTGGATAATGCATTTTAAAACAAAAAAAATGAATAAGGATTATTTTTTTAAATGTCATTTAAAATAGTTTGCCATTACCTAAAAAATCGAAATCGTTAAGAGCAAAATTAGTTTAAGAAGGTAAGGTTATATCAGGTCGTTTGTTTTAAATGTCTGTCCTTGTTTTATACTTTCAAAAGTAAAGTTTCTATGGATATATGGTTCAGAATTTTTATGCCAAGCAAGAACTATATTGAAAAACATAAATATGAAAATGAATTAAGATATAAGGGAAAAACTTAATATATGTAAAATAGTAGAAAAACCTACTAATAGAAATAGCTACAAACTACATGTATGGGCATTTATCTTTAATTTTGCGTGGTCTATTTTAATCTTACGGTCCCTTAAAGCCAGAAAATTTTAATAGCAATTCTTTCCCAGGAAAAATTTTAAAATATTTAATTTCTTTGAATTGAACACAAAATTTATATCAACATGCAGCATAAACAAAGTTGTTTGTTGATCGTGATTTTCTTAGTGAACAGACCTTAGGCTTAATGTTCTTAGATAATTTGTTTCGAGTTTTTCAGCGCCATAAAGAAATTAACATAAAGCAATTTTCTGCAAAATTACCACAATTAAACACTAAAATAATGTCACACGATAAAAATGCAATTATACAAAGAAATATTTAACATGGTTCAAACAGAACTTATAAAAGGATTTTTTTGTTTTAGTAATTTATATTACTATAAATTATAAATGATCTACGAGGAGGAAATATTTAATATCAAATGAATAATATTTAATCACACAGATTAGCATATGCTTAAAAGTATTCATATTGCCCCATAACCAAAATTAAGTTTTTAGAAGTATGGAAATAAGTTTGAAAATTTGAGTTTAGCAATATATAAGATTTAATTCAAACCTTTACATTTTTCAAATATCGGTGTAGATTGCTTTATTAGTTTGGGAACGATTTTTGGCATGAAGTCATAACAGGTGGTGTTATTTATCTTACGAATTACTTTAGGAAAAATATCGATCAAGTGTAGCTTCAATATTTGCTTAATTAAAATAAAAAGATTATTTCTTTGGAATTTCTCACACTTAGCAACTTGCATTATTTCAGCATTAAATTTATAGCACAATATTATTACTAAACTCACGATTGTAGCATAATCCTTTGTAGCAAATTCGATTGTTACTCCAGGATTTGTCATAAAACCACGACTTCTCGGAGGAACCGTAGAAGTTTGAACCTTAGCCCTCAAGCGAATATGTCCTTGTTGATATAAACAAAAGGATAAAGTTGGCACCCACTGCTACCCTTGTGAAAGTCTGCGCCGTTCTAATGCCTTATGCCAGTCGCGGACCGCCTCTCATTCTTATCATATAAACCACATCAACCACGTCACTGTGCCACACAGAAGCTTACACATTCCCACTCGCAAAACGCGTTTAATGTGTTAAATATAAAGTAACAGCCAAACTAGTTAATTGGTTTTGTATTTCGCCCAGTATTTTTGCTATCTCACTTTTGCTAGTCACTAGTGAAGAGATATCCCTTTTAGAGATATAATGTTTGATTTACAGTATTCTAAAGTAGATAATTGTTTTGAGTTCACACCCCTAGAGTTTAACTTTAAAAAATTGGGGAATATAATAAGGAATAGGCAGGATTCTGTAATTAACATATGTTGTGGTGTTAAAAATGATTGGCATTATTATGACATATCATTTGAACTTGTAATTTGTTGTTTTTTTTAAATAATTTAATGTATTATTCAATGTTCAAATTTTATTCATCTGAAATACCGTACGTCCCAACCAGCCATCTGCCTACAGTGCGTGTGGATCATGGGGAGGACTATCCGCGTTATTATTCGTAATATTTCCGATTATAAAACTATCGCATATATTTTAATAATAAAAACATACGCATGTAGTAGTAGTAGTAGTAGTAGTAGTAGTAGTAGTAGTAGTAGTAGTAGTAGTAGTAGTAGTAGTAGTAGTTCCAACAACAGCAGCAGGAGTAGTAGCGGTAGTAATAGTAATAGTAGCAGCAGCAATAGTATTAGTGTATTTATTTACAAAATATATGTTACAAATCTAGCTCATCCACGTCGCAAGGGGCCTAGGACCGTACGTGCTTTCCTAATACACTAGGAAATACATGAATTTGCCCAAAGCAATATTTACTATTAAAAGACAATATATATATATATATATATATATATATATATATATAATGAAATAAATAAATGGAAAAAGAAAAAAATATAATAAAAGAAAATGGTTTTATTCACATAAATAAGTAGAAAAGAAAACAGTACAAAAGTAAATAACTTACACACACTCTCTCTCTCTCTCTCTCTCTCTCACACTCACACACACAGTATGAATCATGGTCCATTCCGTTGTCTATCTCTTCCGATCTGAGCTGTCTTACTTTGTTTAAATTTTTACCTATTCCCTCTTCCTCCTTCCTATCTGCCAACAAAGTCCAGCACTGCCACTGCCTTCCCCTCCCGTTAACGAAAGGGACCGGTAGGTGTCTCTTCCTCCATTCTTTTGTCCCCTTGCAGTACCCCAGAATATGTTCCCAAGATTCTTTCTTCACACATATAGGGCAGATTCTTGTACTCTCTCTGTCTGTTGTCGGTCCTGGTGTTGTAGTGGTTACCATACTTGCCTCCTACACCCAAGATCGCGGGTTCGAACCCGGGCCAGACCGATGGATTTTTTTTCGGGCGTAAAAATCCTAAGTATGGCTTCCTTCGGAAGGGAAGTAAAGCCGCGGGTCCCATGTCGTACATTTACGGCACGAAAAAGAACCTCAAGCCTGAAAGAGAGGCCTCTGAGCAAAATTTGTCGGCCGTTTCACGCCCTGAGTTGAATGGACACTGATGACCTGAGATGTTAAAGAGCGTCCATAAATAAATCAATCTCTGTCTGTTACTTTAGTCATCCGCCACCGTTTATATATTATAATGAGTACTAATTTGTATTGTAAGAGATACATTTGTGACAAATTCTGATAAAATTAGTAAATGCGTGCAAAAATTTTGCTTCCGAAATTGTTTCAGTTTCTGATATTATATTTTATTTTAAGGACTATTTCTATAGACTATTTTTTTTTAAAGATTTTTCACAAATAATCGCAAGCGGTAAATTCTTGACAACTTAAGGACCGCAAGCCTCCAGCATTGAATCTAATGGAAAATATTCTTTAGAGCCTTTAATGAAACATGGGTAGTTTAAGCTGTGGCAGAATTTTGTTGAAAATATTCAATTTGTCTCCCATTATTTCTCATAAATGTTCAAAAACAGTCTGAGTGCTTTGGGGGGCTGTGACAGTACACTACGCGTCCATTTTATCCATCTTGGTGCGACTTCAGATATAAAACTAGATGCACTTTTTAGGGCTGGTGAGTTGGGTTAATAGTTTTTAGCAGAATAACATCTTCTGATGTTTTTATTTACTCTTCTGTTATTCTAGGCAATTTTAAAATTACTATTTGGAACCACACTTAAGTTTAATCGTTTTATTTTGCAAGTAAAACACTTAAACTTTGTGTCATAATTAAATTTTCAGGAAGAGTTCTCAAAATTACCTCCAAAATATTTAATTTTTAAGTTTTAATGGTTTTTGTGTATGTTAATTTCATTATTTTTATTAATATATGAATAAAATATTAAATTGCATCATAAAATGCAAAAGAATAGTATTATGATTTACAGAAGGTCTCTCGAAAGTGATTTTTAGGCATACATTGATACACAGAAATGGCTGACTGTTTGTAAACAATATTTATAATGCTGACGCATTCTGAACCGCTGAATGGCATACCATTTAGAATGTAACGAACCGCAGTCCAAACCAATAACTCTTCAATAGCTGTTAGAACACGTTATCAGGTAAGCAAATAGGTTAACGCTGATAGACGATAACCAAAGCGGTCAGGGCAATAAATCTTGAGGAGTCGAGCTGTACATACTTCAGAATAATTTGTATTCTTCCGCTTCCAGCTGGACCGCAGCTTATCTTCTTCCTCTTTGTTCCTTTATCTGTGTTTTTCTTCGCAGCGGATGTATTCTTGGAAGAACTTCCTGTTTCTAAACGCAGAAGCCAACATACACTCTTAATTTATATTTTACAAAAATATCTGTAACACTTTTGGCATTGAAACTCATCTTCATAGACCTACCATGACAATTATATGAATAAGCAATTGAACTATAATGTAAAATAAACTGCTTGTTTATCGTAAATAAGAGTACTGTATGTTTTTTGTTAAAATATATGTCTTTTTGTATTTAGTGTCTTCAGTGAATGCAAAAGTTCATACAGTTGTTTATTTATTTTTTGCTATATAATTTATAGCGTGTAAATTTCACTCCTTGTTTAATTTTAAATGGGGCTTACTTTTTTAAATTATTTCGTAGCAAGTGGACACTATTTATTTATTTTTTATCACATTAAGTAGAAATAAACACCATATATGGTTTAATAGTAACAAAACATAATTACATTTTAAACACATTTAATAAGAATATTATGAATGTTACGAAAGGAAAATTATTATTAAAAGTTTCATCTGAACAGGACTTTTTGCGAAGAAGGGATGTCATTATGATATATTTCAGTGTGTGAATGAATTTCTGGTTATTTGGCCACAATTTCAAGGATTTAGGACCATTTGTTTGACTTAATTTTCAGCAATTAGTTAAATTTGTTGCTTTTTTTTTAATATTATTTAACGCCCCTTTTTACTACTGAGGCACCACAGGCGGTGGACACTGGTGATACATGAGATGAAATGATATATAGGGAAAGAATATTAGTTAAAGGACACGTCCTCGGCATTTAGCACTTATGAGGACTGAGGTAAACCTGGGATAAAACGCAGTCAGGGAAGACAGTCCAGATGGGAATCGAACCCAGACCTCCTTCTCACGAGTCCGCGCCTTAACGACATGGCAGCCCGTGGCGGTCATTATGTTACTTTCAGCATATAATGTCAGTAATAAAAGCACCGCCTGTGGTGTACCTCAGTGGTTGAACGGGCGTTAAAAAAAACCTTCTTGGTTAATTCTCCGAAAAAAGAAAACACAAGCAGGAAGAAATATATTACTTGTTTCGGTTTGGTCGACAGATATAACAACCCCCCAAAAGCACATTATTTTCAAAATACTTTATAATAATATTCAAGATATTCCGTAATTAATTTAAGAATTTATAAAAATGCGAAAAATGTAAGAGTTCAGTAGCTTTTCTGAGATAATTAGGATAGTGCCCAAACATCTATATAGCAATTTATTTTCTCAATATTTTTATTTGGTCAAAATTTCTGGAGCGGGTTAATTAATATTGAGCACATAAAAAGTTTTTTTTTTTTCAAATATATTAGAAACTGCAACATGAATATTTTACAGTATTTGATCAGTCTGTAATAAAAGCTTGAAGAAATTATATGCTTATTTTTCCCCCCTTCAAAAGTCTAATAAACTTATAATTGCAGCAAAGTAATCATTTTCTTGTATTTCTATTCAGTCTTCCGTCGCCCACTTATATTATGAATAATAAATAATTTGAAATATAAAAATTCGTTATGTAACGGCAAATCATATAAGATGCAGGAGGTGTTTGTATTATGAATATAGTTCTAATGGTGTATGTATAATACACTTTTGTGCGACTGCAAATTACAAATAAAATACATAAAATAAATAACCTGTATAAAAGAAGTACATGTACCTTTTATTCTGCTTTACGCAAGTCTGTTTCATAGTCACTAAACACGTACGAATGCTATTTGCACGTGTTTAAAACATGCTGTGAGCTATGTTTAAAAAAAAAAAAAAAAAAAAAAAATGCTGGTACCCTCTGTGTTTCGGATACTTGGCAAAACGCAAGCAATTGTTTTAACAACTGTGAATATACTTGGATTAACAGAGAAGGGAGCGGAATGCTGAGAATGTAGGGAAACCGGAAAAATAACTGAAAACTTGTGCACCGGAAGCAGGAAGAGGAACTCTACGAGATTGTTCAACACAGCAACCCACAAACAATTGCCATCTTCCGCTTGGTATTCCTGTATATTAGAGTTCTATGTGGATTCAATTATTTCAGCGGACTCCGTGGCGCAACGGTAGCGCGTCTGACTCCAGATCAGAAGGTTGCGTGTTCAAATCACGTCGGGGTCACTGGCGTTTTTTAACGTCATCTTTGATATGCAAATAACCGACAATATATGGGAATTTATGGTGTTAATTTTAAGATTTACAAAAATATTAGCAATACATTATTTTCTTGAAGATAATTTGGAGCTTTCTTTTTACTGTTTTGCTTGTTCTATTTCTCATTGTAGAAGGTGGGTTGTAGCGCTTATATCCAAAAGCTATAAATGGTTAAAAAAGAAGAGCCAATGCAAGTCAAAGTTGCAGAAGTTTGAAACTTGCTAAAAATATATATGTAAAATGTTTAAAATCCAAAGATAAATTTCCAACATCTACTTAAACGGTTTCAAAAGCCGAAAATAACAACACAACGAAAATTAAAAGCACCAAAAATCTTACAGGTGACTTCGCCAACAATGTGGTTACACTTTAGGACACAAGGAATTAAATCCAACCTAATGTAGTATAAGTTCTTATGGAACAAGATTGGTGAACATTTGCTTAATCTAATTTAAGCAAGAAAATTATAAGGTATAACAAAGCAGTGTATTATTATTATTATTATTATTATTATTATTATTATTTAGTAAAGTCCCGTCCCGTGTCTTCATCCTCCCCTGAGAACATTCCAGAAAAGCTTTAAAACATTTACAAGGTCCCTGAGAATAACACTAAGTCAATAGCGGCAGTAGACGATTTTCAAAGCAGCCTAGCGTGGTATTTATCAAGATCAAGATTCATCAGCAGCTAATGTACATCTTTCTACAGTTCACTAAAATCAATTTTTCCTCCACAACTCAATATAAGCTATCAACCTTCTTAACATTAATCAATCGTCCACAATAATTTGGCACTACAACATGGTGGCAAACATAAACTAACACGCTTTTTGAAAACCGGTGCAAATTGGCGCTTCAACGTGGCGCTTATCATTATTATAGCCACCCACAACAATAAATTAACACGTTTTAGTAAATCCACCGCACGCTGCATATGTTATCAAATTCAACCAGCAAAGTCAAAGCAACGAAAGCGATCTTCGAAGGAAAACTTCACCTCAGGAAGCTCTGCAGTCATTGGTTCTTTCAGTACACCTCACTGGTGAGCAGAAAAACCATGTGTGGATTGGTGCCAGAAAATGTTGGAAAAATTGGATTGAGGAAAATATAAAAAACATATTTAACATTATCATAGGTAACGAAAGCTGTATATACCAGAATGAACCAGAAACTAAGTGACAATCATTGGTCTGGGTCTTCCCAGCAGAGGATTCAACAAAAATCTGCATTGGATTCAATATCCAGAAAGGTTATACTGGAATAATGCCAATATCGAAGGAAAAGTTCAAAGACCTGCCGAATCTACAGAAATTTGACAACTTCAGACGTCCAAGAAGAGCATGGCTAAGCTCTTAATGAAAAAATAATTGTGTTATGTGATAAGTAATTAGCTTGCAATACGTCAGAAACCCATTACGAAAAATTATGAAAAATGACCAACCCTGTTTCATATATTACACGTTTAAATCATTCTGCAGGTAATTCATGTTGCAATCCAAAGGTTTACTGTCAGTATACCTACTATAAGTGAAATACCTCATGAACAGTGCAACAAAACCAGCTGTTGCAACAATAGGCTTACATAATACCAATTATAAGACAATCTTAAAGGTTTTTTGTGGTCAGTGATGATATTTATTATTTTTAATATTACAACTCTTTTCCTCGTTCTGTTAAATGACATCATATTAAGGTAAAATAAAATTAATTAAAAGTAATGACATTATGTATACATACCGTAGCAGTGGGTTTTAAGTTTTAAAGTTTGTTATTTGGGACCCTCATTGTTCTTCCCATCAATCCTTCATATCAAAAACATTTTAACTTTTCATTTAGAACTAAGAGCTTTCAAAATTTCAATTTAGAATTAGCTTGAATGTTTAACTCGCAAAATGAATAATGTTTTCGGTACCTGTTGGCCTAACAAAAGGTTGCATGACATATTTTTCATTAAACCGTTCTTTATTTGCTCTTGACCTATATTGTTTGAGTTCCATAACGGGCTCGAGTATTGTTGCATCGATTGCAATGAAATTTCATAGCGAACGAGTCCACAAAGCTTTGTCAGGTTCAATCTTCATCAAAATTCATTGAAACTGACGCTTACTTTACCTAGGCGCTCAAATGAGTTTAGCACCACAAGTCGGGAATCGATATATTGATTGCAGCTAACTTCCGCATTGGGGAGATTACTAGCTCCCTATTGCCTACATAGCTTACTTTGTATCGTTTTCGTTGCTTTTTATGTCACATTATAAAAACACAACTAACTAAAATTAAAAAAAAAAATTGCACATAATTAAAATGATATAACATCGATAAAATTATTTTCTTGAATACATAGGGTAAGGCAAGCAGATCTAATCAAATTCCCTGAAAAATTTCATAAGAATATTAGAGGAAATATTCCGCAAAATAAAATGGGTAAACAGATTTTGGAATTAACATAAATTGATACAAGGTCACGGTTCTAAGATTTACAGACGACATATTCTATTCCCTAGATAAGCAGAGAGTCTTCAAAGATTGCTACAAGATCTCAACAAGCACAGTAAAACTGCCGGTCTATGTATGAACATGAAAAAAAACACAGGTCATGACAAACTGCCAAGTAACGCCTATTAGAATCAACTCAACACTAAAACATGTAACAGAGTATGTCTACTTAGGACAAATAGTTGCACTCCAGTATCACATGGCAAAGCAATCAACCAAAGTATTTCCTCAGCATAGAGAACATTCTGGTCAATGAATTTCACAATACTTTGAGCTGAAACCTAAGTTAGACATGCCAAACTTGGAGCCTAACAGAAGTATAAAAGAGTAATATTAGAATCTGTCAACGTAAAATGGAGCGGAAAGTATTAGGGATATCTCATGGATAAAATATCATCTGTGGAATTAAGAAAGATGTCAGGACTAAACGACGTGATTCAACGTACAAACAACCTGAAATGGAAATGAACTGGGCATGTAGCAAGGCTAACAAGCAGCAGATGGGGACATATAGCTACCACATGGGATCTACATATCGGTAGAAAAGGAAAAGGAATACCGAGAACGACGTGGGTGGGCAGATTCCTTCAGCTGGGACACACTGGACTAGCATAGCACGGGTACCTGGAAGAACCTGCAGAAAGAAGAGAACAACCGAAGTCAATAGTGAAAGTGATACCAAAATTATAATACAAAAACTTAATACACTCAGCCCTTGAACCTTCTATATTAAACTTGGAATATAAGAAATTTCACAGACTGAATTTATATGGATTAGCTCACCATATGATAAATCGATGAGCCTTCCCCGCTTGCGGAGGCCCTAAACTCTGGATGGAGGCATAACTGGCTCAATTCATTCATTCATTACAAATATTATTTCTAAGCATTTAAAAATTATATTATACTTAAAGTTAAGAACATTTAAAACGGATTAAAGTTGTATTGAGAACCCTTTCAAAAGAAAAAAAAAAAAAAAAATGTTAAAACTCTACCATACTGTATTTTCAGGAATTAATTAAATATCTAAATTAGTTGCCTTTAGCAGCGTAAGATGATACCATTTCAATTAAAATCCCCTACTGACATTACACTTGTCAGCTTACGCCAACAATCCAACATTGACCTTATAAACCATGCACTTTATTGTTAATATGTTTTTCAGAAAAAGACGGCGCTGTGATTAAGTGATCAAACTGCTTTCCTCTCACTAAGGGCAGCAGGATTCGATACTAGAGGCCTAAGTGGGGTTTGTGGCGAACGAAACGGCTTCTGGGTAATCCGGTTCTGCTGCCGTTCATCCTGACCATTGTTCCATCATCATATCATCCACATCTTCACCTTCATTATTCAGCGTAATGTAGTCCACCGATTCTCGGAGCGCGCATTTCAAATGGACTATGCTACTGCCTTCTGCCGCACGTATGCGGAACTCCAGTACCTGGCCAATTGGAATTGCGGGCCTAATATATGAAACAATCTTTTACGACCATTATAATATTAATATATTTACTTTAGACTATTGAATTAAGGTTTGCGACAGTCCTGTGCATCATTCCGCTTATTAGTTTGAGACCCATGTGTCTGTTCTGTGTTACAGACTGCTTACAAAACTTTAAAGGGTCGATGTGGCGCACGCTCGGTCGAATACGCAGATATTCTGTTGCTCAAAGCAAGGCGGATACAAATGATTAGCATCGCTGTGATTTCCGGGAAGAGACGAAGGGATTTTTATGGAGTTTTCTGTGTAGACCAGCTATGGTGCCTGCCTATTTGATTATGTCTGCCCTCTTTTGAAAAAAATTATAACCTGAAGTCCGGAAGCAGATGATATCAATTGAAAACTAGTGCTATTTTTACTTATATTATGGTAATATAGAATGATATGATGTAATTTAAAGAATAAATACCATTTATTATGACTTATTATTTATTATTTTTAAAACTTACTATTGACCTCTCGCAATATATCTCAGTTTACGCGGGATTATATTATAGGTTGATAACTCTTCACACCGGCCATTTATAATTAATGCTTTCTCTCTAATTATCACCTGGAGTGAGACAACGCGACATCTCGCTTGGATTAGAAAAATGACAGTAAACAATGAGGGAAACGTTAAGAATTCTTTTCAAGAGTGACTGAGCATATGCAAACAAAAAGGGCCTGAGAATCTTTTAGAGCGATTTATGAGTCATTATGGAATATGCTCTTTTTTATTATTGAAAGTAATTTAATTTAATAATCATATACATTATTGATAGTTATAATATTATACTTTTGGACATGAAAACATTTTATCAAAGTATTAACAGCTATTTTTATGATCTGTATAATACAAATTAGATATTTTATTAATTTTGACGTCTCTTGCCTCAGCATACCTTACATACAGAGTCGCTCTTCTCCACCATCCTACTTTATAGTATTTCTTTTGTAAAACATTATTTTAGTGTTTAAAAATAGCTTTGCTCCAAACATTCTTTATGCACTGCAAACAAATCAATCAGTGATAAAAGAAATCAAGCATACAACAATACACAAACCAATTTAAGAGGCTCATTGTTTACCAAATTATCAAATGAGGTGTTGAAACTGTCCGCCTTCATTATCCACATTTTTGACACCTCCTTAGGAAATTATTCGTCACTCATTTTGAGAAATCCGGGCGATTTCCTGACGAATATTATCTTTGAGTTCTTTTATGGTGTGTGGGTTCTCTTATATATGACATTTTTTAATGTACCCTAGAGATAATAATCGCATCCATTTAAATCGGACCGAGGATGGCATAAACTCCTATTAACAACTCTGTCTTATGGAAACACATTGTGAATTCCTTTCCTGGGATTATTCGTAGTGTGAGCAGTAGCAGAGTCTTGTTGAAAAAATGCATGATCATGTCGGTTAATTCTCTGAAAAAGGGATTAATATGGCTTTTATATAAGTAACAAAATAAAATGTATATTAAAAAACTTTAATGCTATGATTCTTTCACCACTGAGTTAACACATATGAATCGTACATAAAGACACGCTGTATACTGTCCATTTAAGAAATGAACAACACAACGCACACCCGGAAAGAACTGCGCTACAACCGTGACAGCCAGCAAGGTCAAAAAGTAAGCAAATAGCCTTACTAAACCCTTCACGGAGCGGCAAACAAGTGGGGGCTCGCTTATAGGGAAAATCCCGCGCTGTGGGTAAAGCATCACTGATCACACGGTATAAAATATATAAATTTATGGATATATAATTTTACATACAAGAATCTTTTTAAAATTCTCTCAAATTTCAACATAAAAATACAAATCATTAGGAACACCATTAATGACAAGTACTATTATTGTGACAATAATCAGCAAAATGCGACGCATAGCTAATCTGAATCAGTCATTGCTGCATATGTTACAAAAATAGGAGAGGAGAGGAGAGAGTGAGTTTCATGTAATGGCTAAACATTTACATTTAGAAACGTGAACGATTACTCAGAGCAAAGAATCATCTGCCTTTAGGAAAAACTCACTTAACTAGCATTTCAGGTTTGCTATGAAATGTATTGAAGTTATTATGCAATATTCATCGTTGTGTTAATACCATTTATGTAATATTGATAGTAGAATTTTGTCAATTTATTATTATTATTATTATTATTATTATTATTATTATTATTATTATTATTGTGATTGTTGTGATTGTTGTGATTGTTGCTCTTGTTCTAAATAGGTTTAATTTAATGGATTTTGCAGCAACAATTTTTATAATATTTTTCATTAAAGACCACACCTATAAACATAAAAAAATATAATAAAACGGCTTTGAAAATGCCATACTTTCATTGCGCTACACAATCCGCGTTTGTGTGCACTAGTGGAAACCGATTGACATTTACATTTACATCACAATTTTTGGATTCTAACCGAAGTTTGAACCCCTGCCTGAAAGTGATATTTGTGAGGGAAATTAGGACTGTTCAGTAAAGAATGATAATATTTTTTGACAGCTTACCTTTACTTATTCTCATAGTTTTGATGATCTTTCTCAAAGTAGTCCCCGTTGGGTGCAATGCACTTGTCCCAGTCTTCAAAGACATGCTGGAATCCATTTGACAGGTCCTTCAGCATCAACTCCACAGGCTCCATCACTGTTTCTGATGATGGAAAATGTCCCCCTGAAGGTGTTTCTGCCATTTGTGGAATGGGAAAACGTCACACGGGGCTAAATGTGAACTACAGGCAGGATGAGGGACACACTTTTTGGAAGACATTCAGCAACAACAATTGGCGATGTGTGGCCGTGTGTCATCGTGGTGCAGTTTCCAGCTTGTGAACTTTTGCATGTGATATAGTCTTGTAAAGTGTTCGGTGTATCTCTGTAGTATTGCCCAGGTACGGTTGGGTGTCAAGATACGACATACTGGTAAACTATTCCTTGAATATGGAAAAAATGACTCCCTGTAATCACTTTTGCTTTTTTTGTGCTGGTGACCCACAGAACTTTGCTGTTTGCTCTCAGTGATATAGTCAAGTTTCATCAGCTGTGACCTTTGAAAGAAACTGCTCATCTTCCTGTAACTTCATCTTCGCTGCATGTACACGCGGGATGAACATCCTTTTATTCAGGAATCATCCGTCTTGTTACCTACCTTCAACAACCGTCAACCGTCAGTGACAGCAATGAATCTACTCCAAACATGCATAGCGCATTAAACTTATGAAATATTATAATGTTAAATTTTAGCGCGAGAAATTATGCTAGAAAAAAATATGATAATTTTCTGTAATGAACAGCCACCGTATATATCTACATCATTTCGAAAATTTTTGGCGAAGACTTGACAATGGAGGTTAATGCTGTAAGAACACCTAGGAGATGATGAGAGATTTTTTTTCTTGATTTTATTTATTTACGGACGTTCTTTAACATCTCAGGTCATCAGCGTCCCATTCAATTCAGGGCGTGAAACGGCCGACAACTTTTGCTCAGAGGCCTCTTCTTTCAGGCTTGAGGTTCTTTATCGTGCCGTAAATGTACGACACGGGACCCACGGCTTTACTTCCTTTCCGAAGGAAGTCATACTTAGGAGTTTTACGCCCGAATCCATCGATCCTGGTGAGGATCGAACTCGCGACCTTGGGTTTAGAAGGCTAGTATGGTAACCACTACACCACCAGGACCGACATACGTGAGTGAGAAACTATTTCGTTTCAATATAGATTGTATCATTGCATGTATTGAATACGTTATTACAAGGTATTCAATATTCTGGCGAAGAAAGACAAGGACTCAGTTGCAGTAAATTTGGCTAAAATAAAAGATGTGACAATAAGAAGTCTGTTATTACTCGGTATATAAAGTGTATGCTGAAAATGAGTCATCCTCCTTAGCTTGGACTCGTCAAGGTTCTTATGACAATTTGCAAGATAAGCAAATTAAATGACCGTCAAGACTCACGGAGCTCGTTTTTCTGTGACGACACACACATTCTATCATATACAGGATCGCAGTGAATATATAAACAGAAACTGTATGCAGAATCAGAGATTAACTAGATGTGGTGACAGCTGTTTTGAATATTGTTGAATATAAGAAGTGCATCATCATATCAAAACAACAATACCTCGTACTATCTTTCACCACACTATCCGCATTTATTTTCCGAACATTCTGTAATTGTATACCTTCTTCCAGCCTACATTTTCATTCTGTCTGTAATTACTTGCTTCCTTACGTGTTCCAGACTTGAAACACGTTCACTTTTCAAAAAATTATCATTTGCTGTCGAAAATTTACTTTTATAGCCCAATAAAAGGTCGATATAAATCAGCCAATGTATTTTTGTGTCGTGCCAATATGTATATACAACCAAATATGCTGCATTTTATAAAGATTTATTTCATCTTCTGCGATAACTTTTTAAGTGGTATTATTGTTTGTTTCCAGATATGTTTTCTTATAGAAATTGCCTGATTTCAATACATTTGTATTATTTTTATTTCACTTTTAAGAGCCTGAAATTTAACACGACTCCTTACAAACAAGCGAAATATAAAATGACAACAGACAACACAAGACCATGCAGATAGTCGGTCCTGGTGGTCTAGTGGTAACCATACTTGCCTCGTAAACCCGAAATGGATTTTCCTAACTATGGCTTCCTTCGGAAAGGAAGTAAAGCCGTGGGTCTCGTGTCGTACATTTACGGCGCGATAAAGAACCTCAAGCCTGAAAGAAGAGTCTTCCGAGCAAAATTTATCAGCCGTTTCACGCCTTGAATTGAATGGGACGCTGATGACCTGAGATGTTAAAGAACGTCCTTAAATAAAACAAATAAACAATCAACAACAATACATATAACAGCAATCAAGAAAACAAAATATTTTTAGCAAAATGGAAACTGTATAATTTAATTTAACTACTTGAAATGTCAGATAGTACCGTTCCAATTTTATGGAAACACTTTTTATTTAGGTATATATAAGAGCAGTATAAAACATATTAGTTCATGATCGTGGGCAGTCATGTAGCTGGCATGTAACTTAAGCAAGTCATTCTTTCGAAAAGTTAAGTTAATACATATGTGTTGTGCATATTCCATAAAATGGATGGAATTAAGTGTCTTGCAGCAAAGCTCTTTGTGAAATATTTAAGTTTAACACCAAAAGAAATTCATAGCAAATTTAGTAACATTTATGGGATCTCTTCTCTTTCATTTTCAAACAATTTAAACCGAGGTGCTAAATTTAAACATGGCCATACCAGCCCTGAAGATGGCCCACAATTTTCAGCAACAGTAAAATTCATTGAAAAAAAAATACATGATACTGCACTACAAAACTATATAAAATGGAATAATAATAATAGTAATAATAATGATGATGATGATGATGACGACGACGACGATGATGATGCTGATGACATTTAGTATTAAACAAAGATTGGAAACACTGAGAATTATAACAGTTTTATAAAATGTAATAAATTGTAGCTATTTTCTAGTTTGAGTATTATGTGTTAAAAAACAAATTAGAATTTCAAATACTATAATATTAATATAAAAATGAGACCATTCTGTGTATATAAGTTAATTAATTCTGGTGAATCAGTAGTGAAAATAAATAGTAAAATTGGCAGTTCACTTCGAGGAGTGTATGAAAGGAAGGCTTAAATTATGTAAACCAGAATTAACATTTGAAAATAGTTGAAATATTTCACATAAAATAAAGACATTAAATATTAATTAAAATATTGGAATTATTTATTTAATGCTGACGAAAACTGAAGCTAAATTAAGATTAAATGGATATTTGGACCTTTAGAGCCCGAAAAGTACTATTGTTGTGGATTTCGTTACGTCATCAATATAAGTGAAGTATGTTATATTTTCCCTATGACTTACGCAATAGAGCAATAAACGTTATCGAACAACCAAAATTAAAAATGATATGCATTAAAATATTTATAATTTTATGAAAAGCAGGATGTTACTGGAATTTAACTAAACTCTATGTCATTTTCGTTTTATAAATTTGTTTACCTCTCCAGAAAGAGTAGCGTTAAATGCAATATAAACAACAGCAGTTAAACTAATACGTTTACAATAAAGTAATTTCCGTTTTGGTGACATAACTTGATAACAAATACCAATATCGACCGCTTGAGGCAGATGAAGGTTTTTAAAGCTTGACTGCTAATGCTATAGATGGCAGAGTAAGCCAAGTGTAGTGCAGCGCCATCTTCACTGGACTGTGGTAAACACGTGATGTGCGTACAGAATAATTTAAATTTTGTTTCGATTACTACCGGAACAAATTGTAAAGTTTGTGTTTGTTTTTCTATTGAAAAATGAACTCGAACAGAAGAAAATATAAAATCATAGCAGTAATAATAAAAATGCAATGTAACTAAATTTTTATACTGTCTGGAAGGTTACGAATTTAAATTACATATTTAACAAAAAATTAATTTCATCTGAACCATTATCTTATTCTTTTGTTTTTTTTATTTGAATTGTAGAATGTGTTCTCAGAAGTTGTTAAGTATATTTTTATGCATTTTAGAAGCGGAAAAATGTGTCCGAAAAATACTTTACATTATCCAATTGTAAATATCCGTTTTTTATTTAAAAACACAAATGGAGTGCACTTTTGGAATGTATACATACATACATACATACATACATACATACATACATACATACATACATACATATATACATATATACATACATACATTTATTAGGATAAAGCACTTCGGTGAAATGTGTCTTGTATAGAAAAAGATTCTGTATGAATATAGTTGACCAATTTACAGTTAAAAAAATAGAAAAAAAATAGAATAAAAGTAGAAAATTAATAGTTACTTTTAAACGAAATAAAGACAAATTATATTTTGCTACAAAGGAGGCAACAAGGCAACCCCCAATTCACCCCCTAATCTTACCCTTAGAGATCCAACATGATGTTATATACATATTAAGAAAAAGTTGATACTACAACAAAAATCCAACTGGTATGAAAATTACCAAAACAGCAAATTGCACGAAGTGAAACTCAGCAAATTATTTCTATATAACCGCCACGGGTGGCCGAGGTCTTTAAGGCGGGGATTCGTGAGCGGGAGATCTGGCGTTCGAATCCCGCTAGTACTCTCCTCTCTGATTGATTTTTTTTTTTTCAGGTTTTCCTCAGTTCTCATAAATGGCAAATGCCGGGGAGATACCCTAAACTTAGGTCTGGAACGCTTCCTTTAAAAAAAAATCCTTTTCCAATGAACTCGATCAGAAACCACTGCTCATGTTTTGCTCATTTGCCAGGACTTTCAAAACTGCTTTACTTGATCAACATTTCCAAATGTTCTGAAAGGTGAATGTTCTGTTGTAACTGGTATGAGTTCTTAGAAATAGTTTGTTTTAAATATGCTCCACTCACTTCAGTGGAAGTAGAACATTCTTTTTCTATGATGAAAAATATTCGCTCTGACAAGCGGCTGCCTATGACAGTTGATACCTTGATAAATCATCTTGATATTGCTTGTAACCAAGAAAAGCAAGCCTATGCGATAAAGAAATTATTAAGTATCTTAAATACTTATTTTAATTTAATAAATGTCCATTTTAATTATATTAGTGCCTATTTTCAGTATTTTAAGTGCCTTTTTGCCTCCCTATTTTAATCAAAATAAACGCCCGAACTTCCGGCCTCCGAATCACATATAAATAATGTATACAGCAGTGTTATTTGGATGTTACAATGATTTATCAATATGTTCTGCATTAATTTCTTAAAATAAACGAAGAATTATTGCTCCTAAGCATCATTTTATTACTTTATCAAATACTACTTTTCTCGGGTTACAGTTTTCATACGCATTGTGTATTAAAATTTGAGGCAAAGTTTTTAGAATACTTTTTCCTTTATCGTAACTGGAAAAATTACAAGTTTTAATTATTATTAATATTCGCCATGGCTCCAGCCAGAGCCTCTAGCGTCTAAGGGCGAACACTATGCTGTTAGCCGTGCGTTTAGCAAAATTCAAAGGATGCCGACAACTTTCATACAGCGGATTTCTGTAGAACGCGCATGTAAGGATCGTAGCCGAGAATGGCTAACTCCCCCCCACCCTGGTTTAAGTGTATGAAACTGTAAATCTAAATTCAGAGGAGGAATTTTTTAATTTCACACTGCCGCATTGCCCGCATGAACCTCACGCTTGGGATGTATTCTATACAATGCATTAGTGCTCAGCTCGGCTAAGTTTGTTAACGCTAACATGGCAGAATTTTAATGTTGTGTACATTTCTGTCTTAAATTAGCATTACGAAACAATGGGGACGGGTCAGCCAACTCACTAATTTTCTCTGCCCCATGACTCGTTATCACAATTATATTCTTTTTAGAAAACAATGTTGGTAATACCGAAGTGAGGAACAAATTCAAACCACATGTTACAGCTTATACGTTACTCGGTTTTTTTCCCCCGGTTTATTTTGCTCCAATACAAGCGTATTGGTATTCAAAATCTGTTAGCCTATACTTTTAGCGAATTCTGTAGGAAATTTTGAAAAAAATTCTTCAAATCTCCATCGATCCTACCTACTGAACGCCGAAAATGACGATACCGTGTGTGTTAACGCTCTAGCGGTAGCAATTTTTGTTTTTCTCAAAGAAACTCGGCATTTAACCGTTAAATAACTAACGATTCGTTGAAGAAAATTTTTTAAAAAAATTAAAAATCGCTCTAGAGGGGCTGCAATTTTTGGTTTTTTCTGTACGAAACTCGATATATTTCTTTAAAATAAATTAATAAAAGTAGTTTCCGAAAATCAGGGCAATCGGGTCATTAGATAAGGGTATTTACCTGAAAACCGAATGAGATTGAAGCGAAATTTAAAAATCATTCTAGTGACCGCAATTTAAAAATGTTATAGGAAACTAGGTATATGCCATTGAAATAAATTAAAAAGGAGTTTCTGAAAATCACAGAAATCGGGGTTAACCTGAAATCCAAAATTTTAAAAATCGCCCTAGCAGCACTCAAATTAGTTTTTTTCGCAACAATACTCGGTATATACTATTTAAATCAAATAAGAAAAAAGTTTCTGAAAATCAGTGAAATCAGATATTTAGGAGCAGGGTTTACCTGAAACAGAAAATTTAAAATTTACTCTAGCTGCGACAATATTTAATTTTTCGCAGCGAAATTCTGTATATACCATTTAAATCAAACGAGAAACATAGTTCCAGCAAATTAGGGAAATCGGGCTATTACGATTGGGGGTTTCCTGAAACCGAAAATTTTAAAATCTCTCTAGTGGCACCAATATTTGTTTCTTCAAAACTAAATTCGATACACCATTTAAATAAACCGAGAAAAATATTTTCTGAAAATTAGGGAAATTAGACAAATAGATGTAGAGGTTTACTTGAAAACTGAAATTTATAAAGCGCTCTTACGCTGTTTTAAAATAAAAGGAAAAATTAATTCAGCATATATATATATATATATATATATATATATATATATATGCTTTATATTTAACAAAATTTTCGTCGTTAGATAGCAAATGTGGAATATTAGTCTAATATGTGTTTGAGAATTATATTTGTATATAAGAGCGCTCTGTAATAATCTTCAGAAATCGTTTGCGTTACATGTTTTACTACAAAAACTACTTTACTACTACTTTTAAATTAAATTTCAAAGCCAATGAAAATCAATGTGACTTTCGATTGTTTATTTTTGATTGCTAATATTTGCCTTGGAGATCAAAATTGTTTCTAAATAGTAACATGTTTTTGTTTTATTGAAATATATGAACGCCTTCGTAAATTGACAATGTAACTTGCAACGTTCTGTTATTTTTCTCTGTTATTATTAACAATTATTATTATTATTATTATTATTATTATTATTATTATTATTACTATAACAGTGTGGTTTCTCTTTTGTCATACTTATAGGTTGCAAGAATTCTAATTTTGTTTCCATATTATCACGCAGTAATGTCATAACTTATATAATTTTATTAATTAATAAGGGCATAATTTGGATGTAATCTTCTTTGTTAAAGTTACTCTACTAGGTGAGAAATTTGCTTAGTTTACACAGCTCCTGCGTGACGGACTCTATTATTGTGTCACCGGGATAAAAATCATTATTTCACAAGTATTGAACACCTGCGTGGCCTTTTGTTTTAATAAAGGAAATGCTCAGAGTACCCGCCATTTTTGACACCACAGTAGCTTCCACAGTTCTAAGATAGCTTTTTTGTGAAAGATCCAGGATGAATCTTGTAGGGAATTTCTCCAAGCGACGACATACATAATATTTCCTAAATGAGAATCCTGGATTGACGAATCGACTGTATCAGTAATTCATAGACAAATTTTCTTACGTAGCGAGATAGTACAATGAGCCATAACACACTTTGCAATTAATGATAAGTAATGGTGTGCTTTTGTTTTGTGGCGAGTCCTATCTTACTTCCATGCCATTAAATTTGTCTGCCGTTAAAACACGTCGTTTTCGGTTAGAAATTGTATCGTTTATCGATCTGATTACCCGAAACCTAAGGGAAAATTCGCTGTTTTCTAGTGTTAAGGCCCCCAATGACTTTAAGAGTAGTTACTAACTCACAGTAAGCAAAATCCCAACTGACTTTGTCAACAGAAATGATCTGACGCGTAAAATGTGATCTTGAATGGAGTGATTACGAAAATGATTTGTTAGCTCGGTCGGGCGTTGCGTTCCGCACTTGTGACAGCAGATGACTGACTGGCACGCGTGGTATATACATTTATTTCAATAGTCAACAATTTGAAACTAAATTGTTTACTTTTTTCTAGTCTCTTTACTGTCTCTCTAATTCGTATTAAATAATGGATTTTGTGCTGTGCTGTATCAGGTTATTCTTCTGCTACCTGTGATTAAGTCGCTTGATCTATTTCGATCTCAGCTAATCTTATTCTTGGTCTACATATATAAAATTTTCTTGTTTTTAGATATTATGGAAATGTGTTGGAGGCCTCTCCGGGTTGTCGGTCCTGGTGGTATAGTGGTAACCATACTTGCCTTCTAAACCCAAGATCGCGCGTTCGAACCCGGCCAGGAACGATGGATTTTATCGGCCGTAAAAATCCTAAATATGGCTTCCTTCGGAAAGGAAGTAAAACCGTTGGTTCCATGTCGTACATTTACGGCACGATAAAGAACCTCAAGCCTGAAAGAGAGGCCTCTGAGCAAAATTTGTCGTCCATTTCATGCCCTGAGTTGAATGGGACGCTGATGATCTGAGATGTTAAAGAGCGTCCGTAAATAAACGTAATAAAAAAAAACACCTCTCTTTCACCACTTCTCTCTTACCTTCCCTACATAGTTCCCGAATTTCCTCAAAAGCTCCTTACTGCCAATTCCAAAAATTGTTAATATTAAAACTGCTACCTGTAAATTATCGCATTTCCTAAGTCATACTTCTGAACATTCAATTAAATACGGTAAATCCTTCTCTATTTTTTAACATAGTGGACACTCTTTCTTTTTAACTTTTAATCCACTTAGTCCTATTATTTCTACTCTACCCCAAGAAATTCCACCCTTCTGTTACAAACATCTTCATATTTTTAACGCCCCCATTCTTTCTTGAATTACAAAATTAACTTAAAGAAGTGATATATTGTGTGAGCATGCATTTAAGATATCTATAACCAAAATTTGGTAAATCGTAAAAATGTTTTGGTAAAAACTTTTTTTGGAAAATTTGTACATTGCATTTAAAGACATTTTTAATATATGCTGAAAAAAAGAATTTAGTAAATTGTAAAAATATTTTAGTAAAACAAAATTAGGAAAATATAATAGTTGACTTGTTCTAATATTTTCCCCAAACCACTAATTTAACTTTAGCTGAAATTATGTTTAGAAGAAAAAATGAGATGCCTGCCATCTGACACAGAACATGGACGTGGCTTTCTTAGAACGAGAACAGACCAGCACCATGAAGCAGAGAAGTCTGGTAACAGGAGTTGAAACTTATTTGATAAACATCCTCGCTAATTAAATGAGTCTGAAGTGGGAGAGATACAATTACGTAAACTTGCTTGTCCAACTTGGAGAAACTGAGGGCATGAGAAATATACGCAAACATATTACATTTTGTGACGTAATATGTAATTAAGGTCGACATCCCTAGCCGCAATGAGTATACATAGCACGGCTCACTTGTCATAGCTTTGACTTATATACGCCATGTTTAAGTTGGAATTCAATTTAAACTTTTAGTTGTCGAAATCACAGGAAATGATTTACCATTCACCTCAAAATACGCAATTACTCTTGAAGTTTTCTGTAGAATTAAATATTAAAATATTTTTAATGACACTTTCTGTAATGTATGGTATATATTGTTGTTATGGGCACAAATGATAAGTATAGGAGTGGATCAAGAAGAGTTGAGAGCGATTCTTGAAGCGTTTGAACCGTACGGCGCCACAAGCTCCATTGACAGCTGTCCGCTAGTGAACGCATATCGCTTAGAAAACAATACTGGAAAGCAAGGGGCAACTTCCGGAGTTTAGAGACCAGAGTCACCAATGTCATTAGGAGACAAGCTCAGAATTCGAATGAGGAATGTTCTCCAGAACCAAAAGCGGCTATGGTCTTCGCGAGAATGTCTACCACATATTTGGTTAATAAAAATAAATATGAAAGCACAACTTTTTTGTGGAATGAAGCCAGAAAGGCTGCAAGAATGCAGGGGAAACGCCTAGATCCCGACTTTGTCCATCACAAATGCCACAGCACCGAAATTTCCTTCTAAATTAAAGCAATGACTCGGGAAATTGGTTCTGGACTGTAAGGTGGATGTAGAAGTATTATGCTAACTTTACTCCTTTGTTATTATAGGGTGACCAACAATTGAAAATTTATGGTACTTTGAATGTTCATAAAAAATCAAATAAAAAGTGCATGTTTTAAGTTTTTGTTCAATAACTCTTATAAAATTATGAATATGAATGCTTTCATTTAGTTAATTTTAAAGCTAAATAAATGTACTTTCAAACTGTATATTTATAACTTTTTAGAAATATATTTTGAATTTACAGGATGTTCAGTTTGAAAAAAAATATTTTTATACATTTACTAAAAAGTATCACCTCCGATTTCTTTAATATTTTGTTTGGTAATCAAGTGCAACATCAACAATAATGTGTACAAAATTTTATTTTGGGCCCTGCAATAGTTTGCACAGTAGCAACGTTTTTATCGATATGAGGCAGTTCTTGGATGACAATTTTGAGCTTATTTGTTAAAATGTTTGTGTTGTTTCTGTATTGGGTACTGTAAGTTGTTAATATCTTTGTTATTAGTATTTTTTTATTTTGACTTATTTTGTTACCTTAACAAGTTTTCAATCTTAGCTGATCACTTCATATATAAAAGTAACTTAAGAAACTGAGCTTTTCTATTATTACAATAAGACTAAATTATTTATGAAATGTCTTTTTCTTATTTATAATTTAAATCTTTAAAACTGACAGAAATTTAACATTTGAAAAACAGATCCGATCATATGATCAGTTCGCAGTATTTTTGAATAAAAGAACATCGTCTTTTCACCCGGCCTATTAATTTTGGGATATTTGATTATATGTCTTCCTAGTTTGGCTATCATGACACAACTTTTATGAAAGCATATTTTTAAGCACATAATCAAGTAAAACAACCAACCGTGCAAAAAATGGTAAGGAAGTAAAACTTTAAAGCATTAACTTTGAAAATAAACCAACTAACGCGGTAATATTTTATTTTAGAGGATTTTAAACTTCTGTTTTTTAAACTGTGATGTCTCCTTTAAAGTGAAATATCTCTGACATTTGCTGATATTTTGTAAGTTAGAAAGATATGCTTGTTTGCAACTTTTTTTGCATAATTTACGCAACATACTTTGTACAAAAAATGTTTTTTTACATTTAGAGTATTTGCATCATAAAACGCCACAAAATGAATTTCAAGCATTATATTTATAATTGAAAGGAAGCACGTTAATGAAAGAACATTAATCAGGTTAATCGACGGCAGGATTTGAATCTGGGACTTCCCGAATGAATCCTAAGCTTAACCGCCTGAGTCAATCCGCCCAGTTAGTCCATTTAAAATGAATTTAAATTAAATATTTTTTTAGATACTAAGGTGGGATTTGAAAACCAATGTTTATTATATCTTACGTTTCATTAACTTTAAACTTAGAAAACACAATTTGAAATTTCAAACAGACTTCCTGCCTTATGAAACTTACATTTTGTTATTTTATCGTTGCCTGGCAAGCTAGTTTTTTGTCATTGTTGTTTGAATTGGGGCTTAATTAATAATAATGATAAAAACTATTTATTTTGGGTAATGCTATATACATTTATTAATATTGCAATACTACAGCCTGTTCTCCGGAAATGTTGATTATTCCGTTTATATTCTGCTCTTTCTTTCAGGATGTGCAACATTTTGAAACGATTTATTATCAAAATATGAATGGTAAATAGTATTTTAAATGAGTTCTATGAAAATGCAAACAACAGCAACTACAATTGAATTATTTTTAAAAATTGAGTATCATAAGGTAGGCGTGCTATTTTAAATCTCAAAATGGTGATAATAGCTGGAGATAAGGAAGTGAAATCTGAAATGAAATCATCATTGGTTTTAAATCTTTTCTTCAATATGTAAATCAAAATGCTTTTAAAATTTAATTTAATTTAAATAAGTAGTTAATTCAAACTTACGTGTTTTGAAATTAAAACCTGTATCTTGAATATTAATGGAGAGGCCTTACGCTTAAATTCAGCAAATAAGTTATGCAATTTTGACACCCTACCGTTAATGTCCAGATTGATTTTGAACTTGGATGCATCCTGAAAGGGAAAACTCCCTTGATGTGGCCATGGAGAGGTAACTTTCCAATATACGGGAGAAAAAAAATTACAAATGTAATCTATTTATTCAATAACAATATTAATTATAATAATAACATAATTCACATGTTTAAGAAAATTCCTCTTTGAAAAATGGAAGACGGAATACAGCAATATAGCTTCAAAAAACAAATAAGCTTTGAAACAATGCCACACTGATGTACAGTAATTTATTAGATTCTTGGTTAAATAATTAACAGGGCAAAGATATTTTATAAATTTTCTAATTTAAGCAACGAAAAAAGAGTTTTAATTCCATCCTTGAATTACAATTCGTTTCACACAATGACTTTACAATACAAGTTTTTCTAGTATTAGCAAACCGAAAGGAAATTTTAAACCAACATATTGAACATACATTAATAACACTGTAACAAAATGGGAGAAAAGTACTACTACTACTACCTGGGTCACTGGGTCCCAACAGAGGAAGAAGGCTTCGGACCTAACAATTTTTAATACAAGGCCATAAAATCAGCTCACTCCGACACTCAAAAACCAAATATTTGCTGTCATCAAGAGACAGGGCTAAACAAGGCGATTACGCCACCAGCTTTGAGAATATTTTATGGTTATTCTAGCTAATAAGAAACAAAAACCATTTGGCGAACAATTTGTGTTTTAAACTGGTAGGAAACGGATGTGCAGGTGGAGGAAGGCAACGGGAAAAACGGATTATTGCAACAAGATACACTGTATAACGAATAAAAAAGAAACAACCCCATAAAAAGAAACATTCGCTTTGTTTTCTGTTTGTAAGAAGTGGCACAATTTTTAAAAATCATCACCTTTCAATTATCTGAATCAGTTGATGTTTCAAAGACTGTAATGATCATTGATAAACAGCAAATCTGAAATAAAATAAGATGCACATTCTCCCAACAATTTTCCGGAGTAACTCAAAGGGGAATAAACCGAGAGAAACAGACAAAGTCGCGCTGAGTTAATACACGAAGAATGTGCTTTACTAAGAAATTCTATAAAAAAATCGGTGTGTTCAGTCACAGTCTTCCGTTAGCTCTCCAAGTCTCTTAGGCGACGAAATACGTCGTTTTTATGCTTTTATATATTGTTTGGTCTGCAGGGATGAATGTGTAATGAAAATTCTCTTGTTAGTAATAAAACATTTCTAGCATAGCTTTTATGAATTTTCTTTCTTCTGTTGATTCCTGTTCAGACTTAATGCTTTTTATTTTGGATGTTAAAAGCACCACACACTTATGTAACATTTGGAGTCACTCATTACTGATTCCAAACTACTTTTTGAATAGTTCTAACCTGTGAACATTAATTCATTTATTGACCACTTCAAGAATTACTGTTAAAGCGGATACTCAGAAAATTAATTTAATTGCATTGATCATTAAATTCTAAGAAATGTTATTTTTTATGTTATTTATGCACTGTTGTGTTATTTATTTTTGTATAATCAGGCAATTTAAATAATGATTCTTTTATTTTTTTATCAACAATATTATTTGTAAGGATAAAATCACAAAATCGCAAGACATTTATTAACAACTGATCTTTCTCCTCAATATTTTTGTTTTAACAATGTGCAGATTACGCAGGGAGGGTCTCTCCTTTGTTGAGTCTAACAAAGGATGTTACCAGAAATTCTAAGGCAGTAATGTTGGGATCTCAGTTAGAATTCATGACAGTTGTATCTTATTTTTGTTATCATGGACGAGCGGTATGTAAAATATTTTCCTTAGCGCGTCACTGTTAAAGTCTTTGTAATTGGAACTGTGCCACGCTGTAACTGCAGTTGTTATTTTTACATTTCAATAATGCTCGATCAACTCGCAAACGAACACTCTCCCCACAATTGCAAAGAAACTACTGTAGCTACCTATTTACTCAACTTAAATGCTTATGAAGGATTCCCGTTCTCAGCCATTGAGAATTTCCTTTATAAAATGAAATGTTTTATCGTATATATCGTAATCATTAATAGCATGGTTTCTTATTTAACTCAAATTTAATCTAATCTGAGTGCTGACATGCGAATTTATTGCTACACCTGTAAGAGTCAGCTGATATATCCCAATCCCGTCAGAACGAATTTGACTGCACTTGCTATCTATATCATAGGGGTTGCCATGGCAACAGTAGAAGCTTGGTTTATGCTCCGAGATAGCAAACACAGCCTAAAAGAAGAATTGAACTGCTACAGTAATTTAGAGTGGGGATCAACGTGTGTCGTTGCTATGCCTTCATAGTAAGTTAGAAGGATGCGCGAGCCAGCGAGTATTGCCAGCTTGCAAAGGATAATTTTTTGAAACCTTATTTAGTTACAAAACTTTTAAAGTTTACATTTACTGGTATGGTGATTTTGCAACTTGTTTTATAGTCTGTAGCTACAAAAGGACAACTTTTTGGATTGTTAGCGCATTACTTTAATTCCTATTGCATTTAGCCCGGCTATATTGAAACGATTTAGTGTGTTATATCTGTTTGTAGCTTTGGTTTTCTATGACGCTATTTCATTATTGCATTTACATAAAATGACGTACAAACAGAGAATTTTACGTTGGAAGTCTACACAATTCTTTTAAAGTTGAATTTTCTATTATAGAGCTGTTATATACATTTGATGTGTTGTAGTTTATGTTGAAATATTGTAGTTTTTATTGTATCAGCCTTTTGTCATGTAATAAACAGTCTAAAACCGTGTGCAGATATAATTGTGGGTTAAGTTTGAGAATCGATTGCCTTATTCATTAGTTATTTATTTTTTTTTAACCCAGAAGGCATGAGATGAGGTTTTGTAGGAGTGAAACTACAGGAGTCAAATCACAGTTTATGTCAGTGAAAGGATATATTAAAAAAAAAGCGTAAGTTTCGCGGCACATATAAACCGAGTCCAATCTACGCTCGGACGACTCCCCAAAGAGACGGGTTCGAATGTTCAGTCAGGTTCTCTAGAATACACGGGTCCGAAGAGATTGTACAATACAGTGCATGGGAGGAGGAGCCAAAACCAGCCATACATGAAACACTTCGTCTAAAGGCGTTTTCCTCCTTCATGATAACGCATGCCGTCATGCATATATTCAACTCTTGACATCAGTTAGCAATTACAATTATATATGTTATAGCATCTCCTGTACAACCCGGATCTTGCTGCTGTCGGTCCTGGTGGTGTAGTGGTAACCATACTTGCCTTCTAAACCCAAGGTCGCGGGTTCAAACCCGGCCAAGATCGATGGATTTTTTCGGGCGTAAAAATCGTAAATATAGCTTCCATCGGAAGGGAAGTAAAGCCGTGGGTCCCGTGTCGTACATTTACGGCACGATAAAGAACCGAGACCTCTGAGCAAAATTTGTCGGCCGTTTCATGCTCTGAATTGAAAGGGACGCTGATGACCTGTGATGTTAAAGAGTGTCCTTAAATAAACAAATAAAAATACCTGCCCTTTCTCCCTTCATATTGTCTTGTCTTTGCACTCCTGAACGAAATTTGAAAAGAGTTGAGGAGATCAAAAAGCTTTTCATTCCTGGATGAAACCTTTTGAATTACCTAAGTTTAATTTTCTCTTTTCACTTGTATTCAGTCGATCAAGGCTCATTAAGGATTAAGAGCCGCAATCAAACACTCATGTTTCTCAATGGAATTCTTGGTGCTTAATCGTGTGCCCTGACGCTCAAGTCTAACCTAAAATCGGAGTAAAACACTTGTTGGCAAGTGACGCTGGATGACGCAAGTTTAACTTAGCAATCGAAACTGAATTACCTGATAATAAACATATGAAAACTCATCTTGAAGCTTACATGAGAATTGAAACAGCTGACTCCTTCACACATTAATAAATAGCCTACGGTCATCATAAGTTCCACTTACATAAACAGACCACCTGAAATTGTGGCTAGCTATTTTTAAGGACCAAAATTATTTCGACACCCGAAGCAAAATTTCTGCACGAGAGGATCCATACAAACATCCCTTCCTTGCCTTCTCGCAATTGCAAACTCCCATGTTTAAACATGAACTGTAAACAGCAAGAAGGCTTCTCCGATACAGATTTCAGAGTTAACTTATTTTAATTAAGCTGCGAGCGTTCTTCATTTTTTTCCCTCCTCTATACTACAGCTGCTTTTTTTTTATTTATTCAGAGACGTAAACAGGCATTCATGCACTTATGAATAATTTTAATTGGCTTAAAAACGTTGTTAGAGACAGCATACAAGACTATTACATTTCGAAGCGCTATTTGAAATGAAATGGCAAATAATTAGGCTAATTAATTACTAAAATCGGTGGAGGAACATAAGAAGATTGTGAAAACACCATTAAGGGAAAGGAAATTACCAGTTAGGGGTAAACGAAATACTCCTTATGATGATATGATAGGAGACAACATTCAGTTTTGAAACAGACCTCCCACCCCCTACGGATCGAATAAATTATAACTAATTAATATTGCTTAATGTCTCGTATATTATAAATAGCATGAAGCATACACTAGTACTGACATTTAGTAGATATTGAATTAGTGAATTCAGAAGGGAAAGTGGATATCATTTGTATAATTATTGGTACCGTTCTAGATCGGAGTCTATATAAACACCTAGGTTTATTGTCTTACTGGTGTAATTAATTACATTATTGTTTATCATGATGGGCAGCACATCATTTTACGTTGTAGATATTTACACCCAACGACCATAGCTTGTAATATAAGTGGATTCAGTTTTAGTTCAAATTTTTGTGTCCAAAGGGAGATAGAGGTTAGTTTGATTCATTCGTTTTTTTTATTTATGGACGCTCTTTAACAGCTCAGGTCATCAGCGTCCCATTCAATTCAGGGCGTGAAACGGCCGACAAATTTTGCTCAGAGGCCTTTCTTTCAGGCATGAGGTTCTTTTTCGTGCCGTAAATGTACGACACGGGACCCACGGCTTTACTTCCCTTCCGAAGGAAGCATATTTAGTGTTTTACGCCCGAAAAAATCCATCGATCCTGGCCGGGTTTGAACCCGCGACTTTGGGTTTAGAAGGCAAGTATGGTTACAATTACACCACCAGGACCGACGAGATGCAGGTTAGATCTTTATAAGTTACGGCGTCATGGACAGAACGAGGGGCAGTGTATAAGAAGAGTTGTAAGCCTCCAGCGTATAGTGGTAATTGAAGTGTTTTAGCAGTCATTGATGTAAAGCATAAAAAGTAGTGGTCCGAATACCAAACCCATAAGACGCCAGGAGGAAAAATCAGCTGATACACATTCCTGATGCTCACTAAGGTAGCATTCGAACACTGTTGGGAAGATATAGCTTTTAATTTTGTGCAGTAGGAATTCACAATCGATAGTATCAAAATATTAAGTCAAGTGTAGAGTTAGTTTTTGTTCGTCGCAGACCTCACGAGTATTCTGTGTCACTTTTGGTAAGGCAGTGATAATGTTATGTCCTGCTCTGCAACCAGATTCACCGTTGTCAAGGATGCAATACAGTGAACATCATTGTAAAATTGACTATATTTTATTAATTTATATCTTCTTATGTAAAACAGGAAAGCAATATGTTGAATTTTGCAAGGTATATGGTAATTTAATAGCAAGGTAGGATATATATAATTTAAAGATAGCTTAAATATCGCTCATTATTATTTAAGATAGTTAAATGATGTGCATATTTTGCAATGCTCTATATTAATTTATATTATCAATGCATATACTAAACAAATACTTAGACTCCCTGGTTGCTTGGGCAAATGCTGAGACAAATCTTTACACGCACTTTCACGCTCTTCCATTTCATGTCTTTCATTCCGTTGGTTCTGCTACAGCATCGAAAGTACCAGGGAGAGGTGAGTTGATGCGGCGTGACGGTGGCTTGCTTTTTGGAAAGGTTTCTGCTCTAGCGTCAGGTACAAAAGCGGACCATCTGAGCGGTTCAAATTCTGGAAACATGTTAGGAACGCCAACATCTGCACAATCACCGCTCGTGGATGTTTCCCCCAGGCACTAAAGGTCTGCTGTGAGTAAGGTTGTAGTATCCGGCCAGTCCGGTCCAGTTCCGCTCTGGAGTCTCCTACTCTCCAAGGAGTCCTAGTCCCTCAGAACCAGACGCAGGAGCAGAAACATTTTCCAAGTCACCGTCACACCGCATAGGCCCATCTTGTTATAGCAGTTTCAACCCTGTAACAATACCAACGCAATAAAGTGATATGGAATAGGAGAGCGAACAATTCGTGAAAAATTAAGTCCATCCCAAGATTCAGTTCAAAGGATTAGAACCTGGAGTCTCCTGAACGCAAACCCATGCATTACCCCCTGAGACACCTCGCTTGGTTTTTGCATCAATTTCATTATAAAACTGTTCTTCATACAATAATTTATAAGAAAACATTGCTCATTTTTTAAGTATAATCCACGATTAACTTCAAAGCAAAATGCATTTAAGTTTTTGGTTAATGGCAGTAATCCATTAAACTTTTGTTGTGAAGTAAAAATAAAATTGAGAATGACACAGTGGTATTGCGGCAACTTTTAGCTTTCCACTTATTTTAGAACATTAAAAAGTTACTTATAATACATAAAAATAAATTTATATAATGCTAGGAAGTTAATTTGTGCAGTTTCCCATAATCATAGACCAATTAACAGAGAATGGATAAAAATAGTTTCCTCCTAATACTGTAACAGTGCTCAAATTGACATACAACAGTACACTTCTAAGGTACAGATATTTATAAACGTAAACGTTTCACATCATACATTTTCTCATCCTCATAATTTTGATGATCTTTCTCAAAGTATTCCCTGTTGGATGCAATACCCTGTGCCAGTCTTCTGCCAGTCTTCAAAGACCTGCTGGGAACCATCTTTTGACAGGGCTCAGAATCGTCTCCCCAGCCTTCTCTGTTACTTCTGACAATGGGAAATGTCTCCCTTTTCTTCAAACTGGTGAAAAGAAAAAAATTAACAAGGGGCTAGATCTGGACTATAGGGAGGATGAGGGATAATATTCTCTTTGACTTTTGTGAGATATTCAGCAACAACATTTGCGATGTGCGGCAGTGCATTATCCAATTTGTTGTGTGGAAATATTTTACGGACATGCTGGTAAATCATTCCTTAAATATCAAAAAATGAGATGACCGTAACTTTCTCGGCAAAAACAACCACTTTTGCCTTTTTTATGTTTGTGATGAAGGAGATTTCTAGAAATTGCTATTTGCTCTCAGGATATAAATGATGTAACCAAATTTCATCAGCAGTGATTACCTTTGAAAGAAACTCCGCATCTGCCTGTAGCATCATCTTCATGCAAACCTCCACTCGAACGTCCTTTGTTCGGTAATCGCCAATCTTGGAACCCACCGAGCACAAACACATCTCATATGCAACTTTTCAGTTACCAACTAGTGGATGGCAGTGCAATTTTCAGAATTTCTGAAAGTATTATGGCTTCTTCCACTAAAGCACAAACTGGAGTTCCGGGTCCATTTTTCTTTGAAATTGACTACCTCCTCTCTTTAAACATTTTAAACCATCTTCTAGCTGTGCTATAGAGAAGAACAAACTCTCCTTAGATCTCAGCTCAAGATTTGTTGAGACGAAAGCAGAATTTCGGAGTAGCATATTGTTCGTTATGTGTTATCTCCATTTTTCTGTAGACGGAACTGAATATGTCTCAACTTGCACACTTATAAGCGGAAACTGGTGGTGACAAAAACATAACGCATTAAGTAATAAAAATACTTAAGGTTAAACTTTATTGCGAGAAATTCTGCCTGTAAAAATAATCATTCTTTATTGAACATTCCTCGCAAACAATATTTGTATTTCAAATCACTATGCCCTTGAATAATGCTATTTTAATGTAGGATTAATTTTTTTTTAATTATTGCCGTATTAAGGGAATTAAAGAGTTTTGAATTTTGTCTCTATCTTTAATGCAGTTGCAAAGAGTCATCTAGTTCTCTGATTATTAAACGTGACCTATTTTATTCTATGTAAATGTCTAAATATAAGTAATGCCTTTGGAGCACAAAGTAAAATGCATATTGAAAGGAGAGCTTTGTAAATTACTTAAATTCACTTGAGAAGTCCAAATTTACCTGTAAAATCTGCTGTTCGTAACAAGGGGAAAAAGAAAAACAAAAATAATATATTACAGGGATGAAACTAGCTTTAAAAAAGAAAGAAAGCGCTCGTTCTTTTATTTTCGTTACGTGAGGCAAGCCCTGGCTTGTTCGTCATTTTAATAAGGCTTTGTATTCGCATTAATGTGGCGGTTCGTTTTGCTTTAGTTTTAGTTTCTACATATTTTTCCTCGTTCTGAAAAACATCCCACATAATGGGACAGTATCTGTTCGTGCATGCTAATTTCAATTAGGAATAACAGCTCCTGGTTTTCAGACCGAGTTTTCAGGTTAGTTCCAACAAAGGATATACTTGCCATGGCGTGAACTTATTGTTAACGTCATAAAAATGCCAGCTCTTATAATGACTGGTAGATGATAATGCAGGCTCAAATAAAAAAATATGCTTAGTGGAATCTAGGTCAATAATAAGACATTTTTGACTGAGAAAACTGAAGCGAAACAAAATGAACGTATCTAGGACAGAATAATTTGGAATACTTTTTTCTAGCGATTCAATCTACTATAAAAGTACTTTTAACATGAGAAAACACCGAATTTATGAAAGATGCTCCGTTAGCATTAGAGTTTGATCTTAATGTAGGCATATTTTTATTATAATACAATAAAATTTAAATATAATTTACAATTAATTTTTTTCTATTGGAATTAAAAGAAACATTATACCGCCACGGGTTGCCGAGGTCATTAAGGCGCGGACTCGTGAGCGGGAGCCCTGGGGTTCGAATCCCGCAATGACTATCTTCCCTGACTGAGGTTTGTTCCAGGCTTTCCTCAGTTCACATAAATGGCAAATGTCAGGGAGGTACCCTAAACTTACACCTGGAACGTTTCCTTCCTTAAAAAATCCTTTCCGAATATATTTCGTTTCACGTATCATCAGTGTTCACCGACTATAGTGCCTCAGTATTAAAAACGGGCGTTAAAGACCACTGAAAAAAAAAAGGAAACACTGTTAACTGTTAGAGCTATTCTCATAAAATATACAGGCAGAAAATTTGGAACAGTTTTAGAGAGAAACTTTGAGCAGAGACGAAAAATTCCTTCAAAATTTTTACTCATATCTTTTCAAAAAACGTAGAAATTAAAAATTTATAATAAAATGTACAATGTACACCCTTTGAAAAAAAAGTTTCCTCTTGAACGCAAAAATCTTCTAAGTCCTACTCGTTACAGCGCTCAATTCACAAGGTAACCAGCAAGGCTGTGACCGCCACGGGTATCCGAGGTCGTTAAGGCGCGTATTTGTATGCGAGAAGTCTGAGGTTCGAATCGCACCGGGACCGTCCTCCCTGACTGAAGTTTTTTCCAGGTTTTCCTCGGTCCTCATAAGCAAATGCCGGGAAAGTACCCTGAACTTAGGCGTGGAACGTTTCCTTCCTTTAAAAAAATCCTTTCCCAATGTATCATTTCATCTCATATATCATCAGTATCCACCGCCCGTGGTGCATGTCGGTCCTGGTGGTGTAGTGGTTACCATACTTGCCTCCTATACCCAAAACGCGGGTTCGAACCCGGCCAGGACCGATGGATTTTTTCGGGCGTAAAAATCCTAAGTATGGCTTCCTTCGGAAGGGAAGTAAAGCCGTACATTTGCGGCACGAAAAAGAACCTCAAGCCTGAAAGAGAGGCCTCTGAGCAAAATTTGTCGGCCGTTTCACGCCCTGAGTTGAATGGGACGCTTATGACCTGAGCTGTTAAAGAGCGTCCTTAAATAAATCCATCAAAAAAATCAATCCGTGGTGCATCAGTAGTAAAAACGAGCGTTCAACATCATTAATATATATATATGAGATGTGTGTAAAACATGAGAGAATATTAATAAATAAACATGCTAGTAAATATGAACAATAAAAATATTAGTGTAATATGAAGAATTAAGCAAATGCAAACATTTTCCAGTTATTGTCAATGGATTGATTGGTTTATTTACGGACGCTCTTTAACATCTCAGGTCATAAGCGTCCCATTCAACTCAGGGCGTGAAACGGCCGACAAATTTTGCTCAGAGGCCTCTCTTTCAGGCTTGAGGTTCTTTTTCGTGCCGCAAATGTACGACACGGGACCCACGGCTTTACTTCCCTTCCGAAGGAAGCCATACTTAGGATTTTTACGCCCGAAAAAATCCATCGGTCCTGGCCGGGTTCGAACCCGCGTTTTGGGTTTAGGAGGCAAGTATGGTAACCACTACACCACCAGGACCGACAGTTATTGTCAATCGACATACAGTTATACAATTAAAATATAGTCATCTTATCACCTATTTGTGGTATAAAAGCACTAATTAATGTAAATAAAACATTCTATCCTTGAAATTGAAGAAGATAATTGTTTGATTGTATTAGAAAAACACCCGGTATTTAACTACTGTTTAATAACATATAAGTTAGTCTATCTCTTTACGAAAACTATAGGACACATAGCACCAACCATTTAGTAAAAATGCACTGCATAGCATTCCTCGGTGTACTGTTAAATAAAGCTTCCTCCCACAAGCGTCGTTTTCTGTTTCTCCAAAGGGATTAAAATTCTTCCCTCATCAAAGTCAAGAGAGGTGAAGAGACATTATTTCATTCTAGGAAACTAATTTTTGAATGCAGCAAGAAACAAGAGGAGTCATTGTCTCGGTAAATTAATATCAGCCTGCTGCTATGTACCAAACACGAAATATCATCTTGCTCAAAGCAATAAAATCGACTACTGGCTGTATGCATTCTGTTAAAGCAAACATAAAGCTAGGAATATTATGCGGCCAAAGAGAGTTTTACAAGTAGGAGAGACAGTGCGTGCAATCCACTACAAAGCCACGCAGGCGAGGAAAAGAAGACAAAACTTCAAACATAAAGGCAGCAAATGGCTTTTTAAATGAATGTTGTATACCTTTTTAGATTAATAATATAAAGTGTAGACAACAATAACTTCTCTATGTCAGACTGAACAAACAAAGCTTGAAATTAACGATACTAGTTGTTAACAATATAATTTGAATAATAAAGTAAGGTATGTATTATATATAACATTCATTAATCCTCAGAAAACGTTTGCGTTACATGGTTTTACTACAATAGCGTTTAAATAGCGTTCAAAGCCTCTGAAAATCAGAGTAACTTTCGATTGTTTATGGTTGATTTGTATAATTGTTTAGTACATTGTAATTGTTTTTAAATAGTAGCCTGTTTTTCTTTTATTTAAACACACGAACTGCTTAAATACCCATGTATTTATAGTTTAGTTTTGTTGTGTCATCATATATTTAATTTAATTAATATTATACCATTATTTATGTGGTTTAATCTCAATAGTAATAATACTAAATATAATTCGAAAAATTGATTATTCTTTTGTAATACTTATAGATTGCAAGAATTCAAATTTTGTTTCCTTTATTTTTGAAAATTAGAGTAACTGCCCTGTATACATTTATTTGAAGAAAAAAAAACAAAAAAATCTAGTTAAGTAATGTTCAGTCTTTCTGTATTAGTTAGCTTGAGTTTGTCCTGCTAATTAAAACAAAGTAATGCCACAACTTAATTCATTAATTAATAAGACCATAATTTGGATTTTATATTTCATTTTAAAGTTATTCAACTTGCTGAGTAATTCGCTTAGTTTACCAGTTCCTGGTGACGAACTTTTTTAGCGTTTTATTTCATATAAAGAGCATCTTCATCTTTTTATTTTCGTTATATAGACAGCTATTTTACCTAATAAACAGTTTCCTACATGAAAAAAATCTCAGGGTTAGAAATTAGGATTATTTAGTCCAATTTACGTAATTTTTTTATTTTCTAACAACACCGATAGATGGTTCTGAAGCCTGGCAGAGTTTCTTGTTTAATTCCCAGCAGCATAATTGTGGGTATGCGTTTCAGATTATGTTTCAGTTCTAAGTCGAAAGGTTACACTTAAAGGATATAGAGTTACTGTAAGTGCTACACAATATCCACTGTAGGCTGCGGCGGCGGGTGTGGGTATAAAACCGGGGGACTTCTACCACATAGCCTTCTCGTAGTTTCAACTCTCCTAGCTAATGTTATAACATTTCCAGGAAACGTAAAGTAATTACACACACACACACTCACGTACTGCTTCCAAGTTTCGCTTTCCTTTACTCCCCTGTCACTTTCCCCTGGCATTACACCTTATTCCAAGACATAAAGGTGAAAATTGTAATGCAGAATGGAATGTAATAAGGAAGGAAGCAAGAGAACTTGACTTTGCAGCGTTTCTTGATGAATTACGGAGCGAAAAACTTACCTCGGCAGTCAGCACCATTTAATATTACTCTCTTTTTCTGTTCAAAAAACCCCCAAGCGGGGTACTAAATATTACTCAGAGTAATTAGGATAATTGGAGAAGTTATGAACTGAATTGAGATAAAATAAAGTGAAAGGCTCTAGCAATCCCAGGCCTGACTATGAGAGTGGTTGGTTTCTCGATCATTTGACCTCTAGATTCCTATCTAACTTGACTTCAAGTAGCAGGACTTCCTGACGTGGCTTCTAAAGTATAAGAAATTCACTAGGAAATGTCCTGTGGTGTCTGCAGATGACTAGCAGATGGGGCTTGTGGTGCCGTAGGGTTTGTTCATTCAATGGTAACTTAGGAAAAGATTCATTTTGAGAGAAAAAATACATTTCTTCAAATTAACGTGGACAAACGGGATTTTCTAATTGTATTTCGTGTACACTACCAATATATTGATTTATTATTTTGTTACCCCATTTGCAACTCTATCACTCTCTCTTTCTCTCTCATATACACAGATCGGTACTTAGCAACAAGGTCAAACATTTATTAATGATCATATCCAAATGTACAAATTCGAAACAAAGTATGACTGAATGCCAAAATGCACACCTACAAGTAGACATGCAACGAAGGTCGGGAACTCAGTTATTTTTAATGTAAAGTTATCAAGTGATCAAATATTAATTTTGCCATATATCAACGGATAATATCACAACAGGTAGCCGAGGTCGTTTAAATCGCGGCCTCGTGAACGGCAGTACCTCCCTGACTGAGGTTTTTCTCAGTCCTTGTAAATGAAAAATGCCAAGAAGGTACCCTAAACTTAGGCCTGGAACATTTCCTTCCTTAAAAAAAAATCCTTTCCCAATATATAATTTCATCTCGTGTCCATAGCCTATGGTGCCTCAGTAGTAGCTCCATTCATTCAACGGATAATGTAACTACCACATTTAAAAACCACAAAAGCAGACTAAACAGTTTTCCAAAGCTGCTGATATTCTTACAATTTTCTAATCAGTTGCTCGGTAAATAATGCACAAACTCGGCTTATTAAATCTAAATATCAAGAGTAGAACTTTTGGTAATGTTTGACGTCTTATAATATTTTAGAGTCGCTTTTGCACATATACAAGCTACGAAGCGCTTAGAGTTCTGTTTGGAAATTAATTCCTTCTTTAGCTTTATCTGGAAAAAAAAAAAAACAACCAAGAATAACCGGAGTCTGTTATAGACAAGAAAGATGTCTGAAAGTGCTAAAAGTTTTGGCCTGACGCAGAAACGCTTAAGGGGCGTTGTCTTTTGCACTGTGATCTCTCTAAGGATTGTTGCAGAGGTCTGTAGTGAGGACATTCTGTATAAAAAAAAAAGTTTTCTGCTGCTTGAGTTGCTGTTTCATTCGATTATATTATTTTGATTCAATACTCCTTTAAACAATTCTAAGCAGGAAAGAAGTCAAATACAGCCAAACCAAGTCTAGAGCTAGGATTATTTTGCGGTAAAAGTGGCGAAATATTAATATAAATGTATGCAACACGCAAGTGATATGTGGTAAGTAATATAAAAATATAATAACTTTCATTATAAAAACTTTAATCGCTTTCAATTTGTTTTTAAACTTTCGACGCTTAATATAAAATGCGATTGAAATAAATTCTTCAAACAAATGTTACACTAAAACAAACTCTTGCATTAGAATAAATTCAAAAGTTTTGAAAAACGAGCTTCTTTGATTTAAGCCTTTAAAGTTTTACTTCTAAGTTTGCAGTGCATAACTAATTATAAAACACTTTTCTAAGGCAAAGTTATGGGCGACTGAGTATTGGTAGAATCTAGTCGTCAAGGTCGCATAATGCACGTGCAGGCAGCAACTTGTATTTATTTTGAGGGAGGCTTTGTCAGCGAAGGTTTGTGTGCTTGTTTCTTTTCCCTCGATGCTTAAGTATAAACTGTTAATAACTCTTAGTTATTTATGCCATTACCTAAATATAGTCTAATAGAATGAGTTTTTATGTTTACGATACATATGTGAAAATAGAAATAGTCTGGCGATTGTGTTCCGGGTAGAGAAATTGTCCTCTGAAACCATGACAAGACGCCCTACGAAAGGTCCAACACGAATGTCAGCAGAATTTTTTTTAATGGTGTTTAACGCCGTTTTTACTACTAAGGCATTACGGGCGGTGGTCACTGATGAAATAAGAGACGAAATTATGTATTGGGAAAGGATTTGTTTTAAGGAAGCGTTCTAGGGCTAAGTTTAAGGTATCTACCTGGCATTTGCCATTTGTGAGGACTGAGGAAAACCTGCAAAAAACCTCAATCAGGGAGGACGGTCCTGGCGGGATTCGAGCCCCAGACCTCCCGATCATGAGTCCGCGCTTTACCGACTTTGGGTATAGCGGTCAGCAGAGATGACGTTCTGTCAGCATATTGTTCGAAAGTACCTGAAATTGTACTTATTTCACTTACAACGTCTGCAAGCCTTACGCGATGAGGATGATCAAGGTCCTATGGTGTGTCAACGGAATGAAGATGATGACGGCTTCTTAAACAAATGACTATTTACAGACGAAGAGACTTTTCATGTCGGGGGAGAGTAAACATTCACAACTGCATTATTTGGGCAAGGGAATATCTACGTGTCTCCCATCAACTTGAAAAATCAAGTACAAAAGCTAACGTAAGCGTTGAGTGAGTTGTAATAAAGTGTATGGGGCTTATCCTTTGATATGGTTATGTTACAATTGTTTCTGTTGTCACAACTTGCGGAACAATAATATGAACAAGATGATGCACCACCTCACTGGGCATGAAAAGTTTGTCATTTTCGATTTGCCGCTTTCAATCGTATGTGGTGTGGTCGTGGCGGACCAATACATAGGCCCCTATTATCCCCAGATCTAACCCCCCCCCTGACTTCCTCGTGTGGCGTTTTGTTAAAGAAATCTAGAAACATTTATGATCTGCAATAATAAATAACTCAAGTTTTCCCAAAAATAACCTCTCTGATATTACAACGTATGTGGGCTGAATTGCATCACCATTATGTGTTGTGGTGATTCCGCCTTTTTTTGAGTAGTGTTTAACGTCTGTTTCTACTACTGAGGCACCACAGGCAGTTAACACTGGTGATACATGAGATGAAACGATATATTAGGAAAGGATTTCTTAAGGAAGAAAACATTCCAAGTCTAAGTTTAGGGTACCTCCCCGACTTTTGCCATTTATGAGGACTGAGGAAAACCTGGAAAAAAAAAAAATCTCAGTCAGGGAGGACGGTATGGCGGGATTCGAACCCCAGGCCTACCGCTCACAAGTCCGCGCCTTAACGACCTCGGCCACTCGTGGCGGTGATATCCATACCCATCTGTGTGTGTGTTTATTTATTTATTTATGGACGCTCTTTAACATCTCAGGTCATCAGCGTTCCATCCAACTCAGGGCGTGAAACGGCCGACAAATTTTGCTCACAGGCCTCTCTTTCAGGCTTGAGGTTCTTTTTCGTGCCGTAAATGTACGTCACGGGACCCACGGCTTTACTTCCCTTCCGAAGGAAGCCATACTTAGGATTTTTACGCCCGAAAAAATTTATCGGTCCTGGCCGGGTTCGAACCCGCGATCTTGGGTGTAGGAGGCAAGTATGATTATCGCTACACCACCAGGACCGAGCAATGTATATATATATATATATATATATTGCTTCTAGACCTATAGCATTTTATGTTACCATTAGTTAGACAGCTTGTATTAGATGTTTTTATGGTCGAATTCCTTAAATATATCACAAATAGGCGGGGAGGAAATATTGTATGTTTGGAATTAAACACTACAATAGGCTAGGTCTTGTTCTGAAGCGAAGTGTGCTGCAATATTTACATATAAAACACCCAGAGGACTACAGCACTATTAGCAGAAGAATTGAATTTCCGTGGTTTCGCGCTCGTATAGAGAATTTCTAAATTAAGCCTAGAAATAAAACCAAATCAATTACAGCTTAATCAAGCGCCGTTGTATGTTTGACCCCTCGTGATAATACAATCTAGTTGGAGGCTAAATGCGTTGGACAGTTTGTTGATCTCCTGAGGGCAAGTGGTTTGCATGTCCCCTGCTGGACGCCTGCGAGGGGCAGCAAAACACGGGTTCGTAACCGGAGTGAGGCAAACAAGCATTTTGATCAAGCATCGACTGTGGTTTGGAAACACGTCATTTGCTGGTACATCCTGTAGCATTAGTGAGAGAACTTGAGTTCAAGCAAAAAAAATAAATAATTGTGATATACGGCAGATGCGAAAGTAATAAAATTATTAACTGAAATATTCCAGTCTTTCTACAGCAAAATAACCTATGACTAAAGAACGAATAAAAGATATCAAAATCAGTCCTAAAATCGTTAGAACCCATCCCACTGCTCAATCGTTTTCGAGATTAGTATCAGGGTAAAGGAGATAAAGTGTAGTAGTAGGTGTATCTTTAATGTTATAAAATTTTTAATATACATTACAAATATATTTTATGCTTTGGTAGTAGGCCGTACATGCTTAAGTATGATATGCAATTAGAAAGAGAAACAAATAATAATAAAAATAAAACAATATTATTAATAAATAAATAAATAAATAAATAAATAAATAAATAAATCTTCTTTTAAATGTGAAGAACAGTATTTACAGATATTATTTATAATTGTACTAGTTATTGTGTTCTAACCAGCGCAAAAATTGCTTCTAGCTTCGCTCACTTAGGCTAAGAAAATGCCCACATTCAACCGATTAGAGTGGTTCGCAAATGGATTTCAACGTGCCAATCTACCTCTAATGACCTTAAAAAGTTTTCTAGGAACGGCGTTTTTCTCACGTGTTCCCAGTGGCTACATTCGTTCACAATATGTAGCCATTCCACGAAATGGGCAGATTCTCCTGCCATAACTATCCGTTGTTTTTTGAACCTTCCAACTTCCCAGTTTAAACCAGGTCATTCCTGAACTCGCCTTTCTCCCTAGAACGAGCATATATATATATATATATATATATATATAGCCTGGGTTCAATATGGTAATGATGGAATACAAATAATAAAAATGTATGAAAGGGGGTTAAAACAAGGCTAGAGGTATCAGCAGGCAGGAAATCGATGCCGAATGTAACACGAAAGTTTCCTTGGGTCTAAATTTTACCCCAGGTTAGTTTAATTTCTTTCGATAGGCCCAAGGAAACTTTGGTGTTACATTCTGCATCGATTTCCTGCCTGCTGATACCTCTAGCCTTGTTTTAACCCCCATTCATACATTTTTATTATATGCATTCCCTCATTACCACATTGAACCCAGGCTATTTCCTTTAAGTCTTCTTTCCACCTCTGTAGCCCAAAACGTTGCCGTTATATTTTGCTTCTGATGTCTATAGCATTTAGTGTGAAGTGTGGACTGGTCTCCCTGCATTAATCTAAGCCAGTATCTCACCGTCCTTGTTTTACTATTAACTGTATCTTCAAGGCAACCCATATCCCTCAAGACCCCACATTTTGACGTTTCTTTGGAGAGCCCGAGAAACCTTTTCTAAAAATTCACATGAATTTTATTTACTTGTGGTAAAAGTACAGCCCTACCAAAACATATATGTAGAAGAGTTGGTATTTCCTAGACAATTTGGAATGAGGGACTGCAGCAAATGTTCTGTTGCTTTTGTACTATACGATATCACTTAGACCCCTACAAAGAGTCAAGTAAGGTATACGAAAAGGAATCAAATATAAAACTTTCTTTTTGTAATTTATTCAAGACAAACGGGGATCCATCTCATTTCTCTAAACAATTTCCCGATTTACAAAAGAAAGATTTTTATTGAAGAATTGGCAGCAATCAGTTGTTATTCCAAAAATTTATACAAAACCTCTTGTTCTGTAATTGAAGATTGTTCTGAGCGAGACTTGTTTGCTTCATCATTGAATTGCCTGAAAAAATTTGATGCGAGTCTAATGGTAACTTTATCTTCACCTTCTACCCTAACCATTTCCCCCTGCACTTACAGGCCCTTCCTTTCTCCGGATCCATCTCATCGAAAAGCTTATTCTGTTACCTGTGTTAGTTTATTATAAACTAGTATCCCTGTATTATTCACCAAGATCCAGTCAAAATGTTCTGCTATTAAACTTGGTTCCTCCAAAATAGAATATCTTCTGCGAACAACAGATTCAAAGTAGCACACAATATGATGAGCAGTTTCACCTTCTCTCCACAGATTCTGCAGTCCAAGTTATTCCGAAAAAAAAAACCTATTGATTTGAGGCGTTTTTTTGATATTTAAAAATCAATGATTATTATCAGCTGAAATCTGTTGCTCTTGCTCTTGTATGGTCTATTAATGAATAGTTTACCACTTCCAGTACCTATAGCTTGTATCCAGGCTACTCTATTCTGTTTCAAATGTTTACCCCGCATTGAAACCTTCACTTGAAAACAGTCTAACAAGTGAATTTGAATATTATAACCTTCCATGAATTTAGTAATATGGCTCAGAGACAGATAGCAACTGAATTTAATAATTTAATAATCGAGTGTAATTAATTCCGGCCTAACCATTTTCTAGGTATGATAAAGCCAAAAACTAATTTCACTTTTCAATATAGTTACCCTTTATTGCAACATATTTCTCACGTCTTTTAATTAACATTTCATCCTCCCCCCCCAAATAGTCAGAGATCTTTCAGCAAAATGGGCATAAACAGCATCCATCACTTCTTCGTCACACTTAAATTTCCTTCCTCGAAGGTCCTTCTTGAGTTTTGAGAAGAGGTAATAGTCACTGAGAGCTAGATCTGGACTGTAGGGTGTACGGTCGTACGGTCGATCTCCATGAAGTCACATTTCTTCACAGCTTCCTTTGCAACAAGAGCTGTGTGCACAGGCGCGTTGTCGTGAAGAAGGCGCACACCACTATTCAGCTTTCCTCGCCTTTTCTCTTTGATGGAAGCACGTAGTCTATGCAGTAGACCAGCATAGTACTCCCCATTTACTGTGGTGTTCCTCTCCTTGAAGTCAATGAAGAGCATTCCTTCCCAGTGACAAAATATTGTGGCTATAATCTTGGTTGACTGAGTGACCTTGGTTATTAGAGGAGGTGCTTTGCCAGGTTTACGCCACTCCATTAATTCTCTTTTGTACAAGGGATTATAGTAGAGAACCATGGTTTCATCTGTAGCAATGGTTTGCAGAACTTCTCTCTCTTTGCCACGGCAGAGCTCCAAAAATGCCTGACAACAGATGACTCGTTGCTGCCTTTGGATTGAGGAAAGAAGTTTAGGCACGCATCTTACACTAACTTATTCACGTTTAAATGTTCACGAATAATTCGAAGGATTGTTATTTTAGAAAGATCCAACCTTGCTGCTATTTCTGTAACTTTCAGTCGCCGGTCTTCCATAATTTTTCATTCCACAGGAGTGAGCACCTCCAAGGGCCGACATGCATGCTCTTCGTCTTCAATGCTTTCTGACTCATTCGAAAATTTTTGATCCATTCAATTGCGATGGAATATATACACCGTCCAATCGCTGTTTAATTTCATTTGGAGTAAGTCCTTCTTTTGTGAAAAGCTTAATAAAAGCTCGAAACTCCATTTTGAATATATCACAATCCTCTACACATAGCCTTCTTTATGCAACTATATCTGAACAAATGAATACAGCGGAGCGGAAGTTACAGCTGCAATTATTTGCTTAACAGATAAAGTATGACACTAGATAAGGGTTTTGTGAAGGCGATAATTCTTATTGGCGAGGCCGGAAACTTATATACCTACTGGTACGTCTGGGTGCTGTAAATAGTACAATTATTAGAAGAAAAAATGAGATTGTGTCAATTTCACCTCAAAGAAAATGACGGTATAGCCGAAAACGAAAAACATTCACAAAAGATGTTTGGAGGCTGATTTGTATTCACAGGCACTAAATGTTTGATTCCAATTGACTGAATGATAAACAGCGACAAGTACATACCAATTTTAGAGAAAAGAGCCGTCCCAGAATTAGAGAGATTGACAGAGGAACTGAACATTGAAAAGGAAATTTTCCAGTAAGACCTTGCCCTGCATTCAAGATGGTGAAATATGATTTTCAGTGTTTGGGTTGGCGTAGAAATACACCGAATCTCAATCCTATATACATTTTTGGGCGATTGCCAAGAAACGGATGAGGAAAATGAAATGCATCACCAAAGAAAAGATGCTTAAAGTTGGGTTCATTACTCAGAAATAATAAATATGTAAGAAACTCATTGACTCTATGCCCAAAAGAATGAAATTTGTAATTTAAGGCCAAAAGTAAGCGCATTAAATACTAAAACACTATTTAGTAGGGAAGTAATATTAAAATTTTGTGAAACGATTAAAAAAAACTAGAATAACTCCTTGGCTCAAATTAATTTGCACAAGCTTCTAGTATTATCAACAGTTGTGTTTAACAACCCCAGTAGTCTTAAATTAGATGTACCAAAATTGATTAGGTGCATTTCTCGGAAACCAGTTATATAAATATGCACAGTGTAATGTATCACGCAGCTGGTACAGCAGTCAAATAAACCCATTGTATGTCACTTAATCTTAATTTAGGCGTGGTGTGGTTTTCCTTTTGAATTACCATTCGATTAAAACACATAAAAGCTGCTTATTCATCAAATAGTCTCCACAATTTTGATCTTCTTTATGTATTTAATTACTTCCTTACATTTTTGTTTCTACTTTATTTCCATGGTATTTCGTATATCTATATTTGGTCTCTGTGAAGCTTCAATTTTACATTAGCAGAAATTATTTTAAATACACTTTCATTTCAGGTAAAAAAAACCCACCGCATAGCTTGAGTGTGCAACGTTTCAAGTGTGGGTGTTTAATTTTAAAACCTGAAAGACAAATTTCAGAAGCGTCTTTCACATAAACTGAATTCTGACGGCCGAAAATATGTAGTTAAATTAATTTAATTAACTAGAGGTATTTTCTGAGACTGGCAAGGAGAACAAACACAAAGCTTCTGTAACTTTCCATGCAGCAAATTAACGCAATATTCTGAATGTGTGGGACAGACAACTTGCCAGGGGCACATCCAGCAAAAGTTTTATCTTATGAAGGATTTAGTAATAGCGCGAACATTTTCTTATTTTCCTCCTTTTGAGATATTAATATATGCTTAAGTAAAAGTTACCTTTATCTCCAACAAGCTGAAGTATCAAGCAGATGCCAGTTTTGGGATCGGTTGTTTTTTAATTGATAAGGGATGCCAGTAAGAGCCCTTAAAAATGTATCTATTGGAGAAATAAAAAGTCTGTCACGCAAGAGCTGCATAAACTTAAGCAAATTCCTCACCAAGTTGAATAACGTTTAATAAAATGAATATAAAATCCAAATTAGGCCTTATTAATTAATGAAATGATATAAGTTGTGGCATTTCTGTGTGGTATTTGGGGGAAAAAATTAGTATTCTTGCAACCTATAAGTATTAACAAAGAGTAACCACATTTTTAGAATTATTATTATTATTATTGTTATTGTTATTATTATTATGAAAATTAAACTACAAAAATTAATGATATATTATTAATTAAATGTAATACATTACTACTAATAAAGAAATTTAGTCATGTTTATGAACTTACTACTTGATATCTTAACATTCACTAAAATAGAGAAAAATAGCAGAAAGTTTCGAGTTACATCGTGTACTTTAGAAGGGGTTCATATGTTTCAATAAAACAAAAATATGTTACTATTTAGAAACAATTCAATGTACTAAGCAAATGTACACAATCAACAATAAACAATCGAAAGTTCCATCGATTTTCATTGGCTTTGAAATTTAATTTAAATGTAACGTAAACGTTTTTTTTTAAGGTTATTTCAGAGCGCTCGGACATACAATTATAATTCTCAAACGCATATTAGATTAATATTCCACATTTGCTATCTTCATGACGAAATTTTTGTTAAATATAAAACATATGCATAAATACAGTTTATGAGCTGAATTAATTTTTTATTTTGTTTTAAAACAATATAGAGAAAATTAAACTCAAGAGCGCTTTTTAAACTTCTGTTTTCAAGTATACCCGTAATGGTCTGATTCTGCTAATTTTCAAAAAAATATTTGTTCTATTTTATTTAAATGGCTTATACCGAATTTTGGTGAAAAAATATTAATGCAGTTAGAGCGATTTTTAAATTTTGGGTTTCATATAAGCCCCGACTTCTAATGGCCCGATGTTTAGAAACTACTTTTCTTATTTTATTTCAATTACATATATCGAGTTTTCCTTAAAAACCTAAAAATTACGGCCGCTAGAGCGATTTTTAAATTGCACTTTAAACTTTAAATTTCTGTTTTCAGGTATATCTCCACTTCTAATGGACCTATTTCCCTGATTTTCAGAAATTGTTTTTCTTATTTTATTTAAATTGTATATATATATAGAATAAATTGATAAAATGTTATTAATTGTGCCAGTATATTTGAAACTCTATATAAGTGCCACAATTAACATTATTTTAAAATGTTGTACAACTGAAATCGTTTGTCGTAACCTTTCGACAAGCGCAACCATTAAAATATCAAGCATTTATCAGTCGCACAATAAATCGTGTTAGGTGTTTATAGGTACATTACATAGCTTACTATAACGTGCGGAAAATATGTGCGTAGACTATAGATAGGACACTCAAATATAGGAGTAAAGTTCTAGGACACTGCAGGTATTAGCTTTAAAACTACAAGTGTGTTTATCGATGGCCAAGAGGACTGAAAACGCAATAAATTCCTGTAAACTTTAATGCTTTATCTCGCCAAATATCTCCTTCATACAATAAATGGTAATGAGTAATTGAATTAATTGAATTTCAACAACAGCATAACCTGCCTATTTTAATTTTCTAAACACCTTAACTCTTTTACATTGAGTGATTGAAATCAGCCTGCTTATAACTACGTCTCCGCAAATAATAATAGTTTATATGTGACTGGCTATGAACAGATGTCACATCTCAACGCAGCTACGCCATTGATCCATATGGAGGCCTGTTTCTCCGTACTGAAGCGCTTGAAATTATTCGTTCCCACTCTCAAACTTCTTAGTGTCAAATAGTTCCCTTTCTATTCGTAAATTTTTATATTTTTTGCTCATTCTGTATACGAAATACAGAGTTATTTATATAGAACTACACTTTTATTTCTTTATTCGGCTGAAAATTCACCTAATGTCCGGAGTTTAAAGTCAAATTAAGCGGAATATTTTGGAGTTTTGATTCCCTGTCGCGCGATGTGCAGATGTTTATTTCTTATTGTTGGCTTTTATGTTTGGCAGCTGTTTTCCATATTTTGTTCTAGTCGCTGTGAAAATGCAGTACACATTAAATAAACGACTCTTCCTTGTGAAGCAATGCTGAATTACGAATTAAATTACAGCTACTCGAAGGGCGTACCAGAGAGAATTTAGTGTTCGCAATCCCCCTGAACTGACATTGGTAAATATGTTGGAAACAACCTTGTCTCTGGCGAGTTTAAAAGGCAACATCGTTCATTTTTTTTAACCACACTGTGGACCCTGCAGAGTACCTCTGGATTTTCATGGAGTTTATTGAGAAGTGGGCGATAGAGAGCTGGATATTTTCAACAATATGATGTTGCATGTCAACATCAAACCAATCCATGGCGCTAATTGAAAGTTTCTTTTCTACGGATAATCTCCAAGAACCTGTGGTCACCGATATCTCCTGATTTGACAACATTGGACCTCTTCCTATGGGGTTACTTAAAAGACAGAGTTTACGCCACACGCCCCCAGACATTGAACGATCTTAAGAACAACGTTATATTTGAGATTAATGGTACAGCAATACAGTTTTCTAACGAGCGGCTAGCAATATGCAATGACGTGTTACTGCTTAAGCAAGGGGGAGAACATTTTCAACATTTTCTATAGTGGTTAATAGTATCCCAAAGATACTCTATATTTAAGATATAATAAGTTGTGAGTAGCATCATTCGTTTTTAAATAAATAAAAAAAGAAATATGGCAGTTCTATATAAATCACTCTGTAGATGCCGATATATGACACTCTATTGATATACAGAGGGTGCCAAAAATGTATACACACTTCAAGCTAAGAAAAAACTGTGTTAACATAACAAAACGAATTCACACACACACAGAAAACGATGAGCAATATTCATCTTAGACTTTTACAGTTTCAACAGTTGCAACAGTTGCTGAAAATGCCCACCATCGGCGTCGATACACTTCTAAGAACGTTAAACTACTGATTGAGTGACGTTTGCAAAAGTGTCCTCAGCGAATGCAGCACATTTCAATTTCTTCCCGAAGTGCTGTCAGTGTAGCTGGTTTTCTACGGTATACAGCATCCTTAAGAGTTCCCCATAGGTAGAAGTTCAACGGAGTTAGATCCGGAGAACGCGATGAAAACTCAATCGGGCCTCTTCGTCCTATCTATTGCCTTGGAAGATTGTCATCAAGGTACGCACATACATCTCGGTGGTAATGTGGTGGTACACCATACTGTTGGAAGTAAAATTCTTCATTTACATACATTTACATACACACATACATACATACATACATTTACATACATTTACATTTACATAGAATGGCGGTTCTGTTCTGTACACACGTCTCCCTTGTCTTTGAACTTCAACAGCATTCTCAGTTTTCCAATACCACTTCAAAATTGCTTTCTGTTGTTCAAACGATAATCTTGGATTATTTTGTTGTAGCAACGCTAACATAATGTAATGTGAATCACATCTGTTTGCAGAACTTCATATGATATTTTTGGCTTCATTTGTTCATTGTTGCTGTCACGTAGCAACGCTATCATAATATATGTGAGTTCATCTCTTTACAGAACATCATACTACACATTACTGTAGTTTTTCTGTCCAACTCTGAAATATATTAAATAGATATCTACTGTGAAAGTGTGTATACATTTTTGGCACCCTCGGTATTTCAATAAGCAATATATAATACGTAAAAGTTTTAAAATTATTGTACTTATTTACTTTGTAACCAAGAGGGATAGCAAAACCATTAAGTATGGAATCGTGGGAGTCAGGTCTTCATTTTTGATGTGTCAAATGCCGAAGAGGTAATCTAATCTTAGGCTTGGAACTTTCCTCTCCGAAAAAAAAATCGCATTCCATTTAATATGTCATCAGTGGCCACCAACTGACATGCATGTGTAGTTAAAAAGGGCGTAAAACACTATCCATGTTTATTTATTAGTTCTTGATAGCTTATAAATATTGCATAATATTTTCAATGCTTTTAAACATCAAAGTGCTCACCGTTTAACACCAATACACTAAACATATTTGGACATTATATCGCGTTTTAAACGCTGATTGCAAATCTTTTAATTCAGCCTTATGCAGAATATAAAACAGCTGAACGAACACCGCGGAGCTATATTTTCATCATAGGAAACAGCGGCCATATTGATACAGTGTTTCGGTCAAGGATGTAATAATATATCTTTTAGTTTTTATTTCCACTAAGAAGCTTAAAAAGCAACAGATCTCATCATAAGACATTTTTATACAGGTACAGACCATTTCAAAGAGTTAATTTATAAATAAAATGTATTTTTTTAACCAAATACGCATCCTTCTTTTAAATATATCGTATATCATACTATTGCAGGATCTTTGCGTAACAGATGTTTTGGGTATAGAATATAAAATATGCTAATTAAAACTCTTCTTGGTTTGCGAGAGACTAACTGAAATAGAAAGAAAAAGAACTAAATCATTTATCTAATCATTACTGTATTCACGCTAATCTAATGCGCTATTAAATGTAATGCGGATTCCAAATTTGAAACTGAAAATTACCCCCCCCCCCCAAAGTTGCAACTGTTCCTCCGATCCACCCTCACTGAAATATATTATAATGTATATTTATGTAAGCCCAATCATATTTTGGTATTGCAATTAGTAATTTAAATATTATGTGTATATGTAGGCCAAAAGCTTTAACTTTAATGTAAGAATTATACAAAAAAGAAAGCTCTTTGGTGTTTTGTTAAGGAAGTTTGGAAGGCCAAAAAGGTCATAAAACTACAAAATAGGAAACAGCCCAAGAGTTGCGTATTAAGTCCCTTTCTTTTTTAAAAGGACTGCCATTGTAGGGTTAATAAACTGAAAAGACTTTTGAATTCGGTAAGGTCTCTGAACCAGACAAGCGTTGTACTGTGCCTGTAAAACAGCCACTACCAACAAAATGTTTCAAACTTTCAAAAAATATCGAATGGTACGTGAGGCAGCTGAACTTAAACCAGCCAATGAAAAATGTATGTTTGAACTTTTAAAGATAGGCGCGTAGATTGAGCGTTCCTTTGGGACCCCGTGGCAATCGTTAAAGCCAGCGGATTACTTGATTTTAATTTAATTTGTATATAAGGGGACATTTGTTTGGCAGGGACAAGCAGGTAGCAGAAGTAGTTGGGAATTCGACGTTGCTGAGGCACGCAGTTTTGGGGTCTACATGCCGCTAGAGAAAAACAATTCCTTAGTTCTCTGTATGCAGTTTCCGCGCAATTTGAATTTTTACACGCGGCTAGGCATAATTCAGTTCTCAGACGCAAATAACAAATTCTACTTTGGTCGCTAGCACGCAGTTCTGATACATTGGTTCGGCTGTTTTAAGTTGATACTCAGCTGAGAAGCAGTTATCAGTTAAGTAATTTTCAGTTTCACACCCGGCGGCACCTATCTGTAAACTAAGTTTATATTCGACGGAGTAAGAATCATCGTACCTGAAACACCAGAGGACGCGAAAGCATTTAGACATAATGGAGTACCAATAATGTGTATATGTATGTGACAATATATATATCGCATAGCGTGCTTACTTACACTGTTGAAATCCTCTCCCAGCCCTGTTGAGTATGGGTGAACAAAATAGCAGAAATCATCTGAGAAATTGTTGTCACTGAAGCGTAGGCAACAATAGCGAAGCGACCAATGATCAATTAACAAAACCACTTAAAAACTGGCATTACAACATGAGATAACTCAACGTCGACAACCAGTCGCTTCAAAATTGGAATCCAACCTGGGGCACATAGCCGAAGTTTACTAAACAGTTTCATAATTTGGAGCCAACCTGAGGCCACAGTCTCATAATTAGGCTCTAATTGCTGGAGCCGATACCAAACCGCTTCATGGCATATTGTTGTGTGGCGTCTTAGAGATAAGCCCGTTGCATATTTTTAGTTTCTGTTTTGGAGATTTAAAACATTTATGTGTAATGAATTGTATTTAAAATAGCGTTTCAATTTTATTAAACAATTCTTTCCCTCTTTATTATTGAGCACCTTTCTTACTATGTTCACAACATGTCTCTTTTTAGTAACAACTGCAAACATTCATGGCAATAGTTAATAAATATTATAACATTCAAAATAAACGTCAAGAGTGTAAGGCGTCACATCTGGTAGTAGAGCGTAGTCCTTATAAAATTATTTTCCATTCAATCTGAAAATGTACGTAAGGTATGGCCAACAATAGCTGTAATATCGAAAATATTCAGCTCCTATAAAGAAATGTCATAGACGCTACTTCTTATGTGTTCACTAAAGGAGGAAAAAACACCACTTAAATTTTTTTCCCGGTATAAAGGTATCTCCATCATAAAACTGTACAGGTTTTAATTCTTCTCTTTTCAAAATAAGAAATGGAAGAGAGATTGAATCTTCTAGAAATACGCAGTGATCCTTTATAATAGCTCTCATAAAACGTGGCGACCTGTTAGACAAATATAGTTTTTTTAAGCCGCTCTCTACCGCTGTACCAATTTTCTTTTTGACGCTTCACGTGAAACTTTGCTTCCAAGACATCTTAGGCGGATGATAACGGATCAGTTATAATTACTTTCCTCCTCTCTGACTCGTAATTTTCCACTTGTCGGATTTTGATAAGAGATACCGATGTTCTTCTTTTCGTTGCCATTGTGTAGACAAGACCTCGCGATACAATGCTGGTGTTACCTTCCTTTTTCAAGTACTGCAGTGCTCTTATGTAGCAAGGTATCTGGAATATTAGGTAAACTTTCGTTCTTGCTGAAAATATGCCGCCAAATACTTCGTAAGGCTAATTTACCCATGACAGATAAGCAGCTTACATATTTTATTAGCAATGCCCCATTTACCACACCTTACCGTTTACTATATCAGTTTCTGTGTATCGTGAGGAACTAATCATTACACAGTGAACGGGGTGGTTCAGGCGGTAACGCTTGGGATGATCAGATTCAAATATCTTCGGGTCGAGTATCCTACCTATCCTGTGTTTCTATTTTTTTTTCATGCTTTTCCCTGGTCGCTTAGGAGAATGAAATGAAATGAAAGAGCCTATTATGTCCCTAGAAGGGCCTCCTGCTAGAGGGAAAAGCTCATTTTGTGATTCCACGTGAGTTAGAGATTATACTGAAAAAACTGTACTGTTTTATGATTTCTAGGCATTTTTGAGTCCTTGCCACTTCTCACTCCACTCACTTCTATTGCGGGACCAATGAACTCCGAGATGATCCTTCATTGTGTCTGACCATCTTCTTCTCAGTCGTCCTGGAGTCCTCTGTCCTGAGTAGGAGTTCATATGGTGGTTATCTGCGTCCAACTGTCATGCTGTTGCCTCAGCGCGTGCCCGCCCCATTTCCATTTTATCACTACAGCTTTGTCCATGATGCTTTCTGATTCTGTGATTTCCTGCTGTCTAGTGTTGTCTCTCAGTGTTATACCTACGATCTTCCTCTCCATTTTCCTTTGGCACATTGCTATGTCTGTTCGTAAGAGACCAGGTTTGACATCCATATATTAGCACCTGGAAGACACACGAGTTGGGTACCTCGAGTCTCAGTTTCTTGTTTAGAGACGAGTCTTGCAACATGAACTTTAGAGCCCAAAAGACTTCCAAGCTTGTGCTACTCCCCTCTGAATCTCTTTATCCATTTTATGGTCAAAGAGATTGAGAGGTGAATATTGGAATGTATTTCCATGAATTTTCCTATCACTTAATACCCCTAATTTAATTTCCTTGTTCGTTGTTTTAGATTTGTAAGGCTAGGTGACTTGGATTGGTGGTGGGCAGAGGCGGAATTTGCTACTTGGAAAAATTATCCTGGCGTCTTGTATTACAGCAGCTCTTCCGAGAGACCGCCACGGGTGGCCGAGGTCGTTAAGGCACGGACTCGTGAGCGGGAGGTCTGCGGTTCGAATCCCGCCAGGACCGTCCTCCCTGACTGGGGTTTTTTCCAGGTTTTCCTCAGTCTTCATAACTGGCAAATGCCGGGGAGGTACCTAAACTTAGGCCTGGAACGCTTCCTTCCTTAAAAAAAAAATATCCTTTCCCAATTTATCATTTCATTTCATGTATCATCAGTGTCCACCGCCTGTGGTGCCTCAGTAGTAAAAACGGGCGTTAAACACTACTCAAAAAAAAAAAAAAAGCTCTTCCGAGGAGCTCAAACTACAGCGTACTCAGAAATAAGTCCCGAACGGCAGCGGAGAAAGCCGAATTTGTTATTCCCCAACGATAGCGGGAGAAGCGAAACTGGAGCACCAGGCCCAGAATTAAATAAAATATATCCAAGTCCCGAATGTTCTGTGCTCCTATCGGAATAAAATTAAAAAAAAAAATGCTCCCGAGCTTCTGGGTGCCATTAAGGGAGTTTTCAGAACATGAGAACTTGAAGTTGCGAAAAAACATATGGCATCCTTAAAGGCAACATTAGCCGCAATTCGCAACCAAAACGCAAAAGGCATACGCTTTCAACACTATAAGTTTTGTAGGTATTTTTTTTTTGTTAAAACTAACCTAACCTAAAATTGCAACCTATGTGTTGTTCTCCCTAAAAAGTAACATCTCTGGCCAACTGGCGGAAATAAACAATGACATGTAGCTTATGTGATCATGAAGGAACGACGGAATTTCTTTAATTTGAGCATGTAGAACGTGAAATAAAAGTGAAATCGCAACCTATGCGGCGTTCCCCCAAAATAGTAATATTTATACGATTAAAAACAGCGTAGAGAATTATGAGGATTACAAAAGGGTGGGGGGGAATAGTTGGTGCTCGCGAAATCGAACCCACTACCTTCACATTATTAGCATGACGCTCCAACCAATTGAGCTATCCTTTGCTGATATAATCAGTTGGCTTTTTTCGTTATGGCTCGCCACTTGCCGTTCGGGAGGACTGCGCTCTGTACGGTTGTCTCAAACTCCTTGCATGGCAATACTGTGTGGTATTAGGGGAACAAAATGAGAAATATTGCAATCTATAAGTATCACAAAAGAGAAACTACATTTTTAGATTTATTATTATTATTATTATTATTAGCATTATTTGTAATATTATTCTTATTCTTATTATTCTTATTATTATTATTATTGATATTAAATCACAAAAATTAATGATACCTATTGATTATATGAAATATATTAACACTGATAGACAAAACTATAAATGTAACCATGTTTATGAACTGAGTCCTTGATATCTTTACATTCACTAAAACAGAAAAAATAACAGAAAGTTTCGAGCTACATTGCATATTTAAGAAGATTGTGTTTACATAATTCAATAAAACAAAAACATGTTACTATTTAAAACAATTACAATGTACAAAGCAAATATACACAATCAATAATAAACAATCTAAAGTTCCCATTGATTTTCATTAGCTTTGAAATTTAATGTAAGTGTATCGAAAACGTTTTCTGAAGGTTATTACAGAGCGCTCTTACATACAAATATTATATTAATGTTTCACATTTTCTATTTCATGACAATGCTTTTGTAAAATATAAATCCTATCCATCGTTAAGAATACGGTTTTTACGTTGAATTGAAATACCCTTTCATTTCGAAACAATAAAGAGAAAACTAAACGCTAAGAGCACTTTATAAGTTTGGGTTTTCAAGTATATCCCTACTCCTAATGGTATGATTTCCTTAATTTTCAGAAACTATTTTACTTATTTAATTTAAATGTATATGTCGAGTTTTGTTGTGGAAAAAATATATTTTGCGAATACAGCGATTTGTAAATGTTGGCTTTCAGGCAAACTCTCATTCCGAATAATCTGATTTTGAGAGACTATTTTTACTTACTTTATTTAAATGGTATACAACGGGTTTCGTTTTAAAAAAATTAAAATTGCGGTCTCTAGAGCGATTTTTAAAATTCGCTTTAACCCC